>JAPFFP010000012.1:19743010-19760172 GCA_026153255.1 Solanum medicagineum
CGATTTCAGTCGTTTTTTGTGGGTGTTAGCCCACGAATTCTAGCGCTGTAGGGGAACCCGCGGAACTTTCCTAAAAATCATACAAATGGATCCGTAACAAGCCCGACAAGTGGCCCAGTGGCGGTGGGGGACGCCTGGTAGGATTTTATGGGCCAAAGAACAGAAAACGGGCGAATTCTGCAGTTTTCTATGTGCGTTAGCCCACGAATTCTGGTGTTGTAAGGTGCCCCGCTTCAACTTTCCCAAAATGTCGTATGAGTGGGTTCGCAATGAGCCCGGCAAGAAACCTAAAAGGCCCGGCTGTGGCTAGGGACGCCTGGTAGGATTTTATGGCCAAAAAACAGAAAACATGTGATTTTGGCAATTTTCTGTCGGTGTTACCCTACGAATTCTGGCGCTACAGGGGGCTCCAGGCAACTCTTTTGAAAAATTATATGGGTGCGTTCGCAACAAGCTCGACAATAGGTCCAGGTGGCCCAGTCGCAGCGGGGGATGCTTGGTAAGATTTTATTGGCCAAGGAATAGGATACAAGCGATTTTGACAGTTTTCTGTGGATGTTAGTCCATGGATTCTAGCGCTGCAGGGGGCTTCAGTGCAAATATCCTGAAAAATCATACGAGTGGGTTGGCAACTAGCCTGGCAAGAGGCCCAGGTGGCCCGGCGATGATGGGGGACGGCTGGTAGGACTTTTTGGGCCAAGGAACAGGAAATAGGCAATTTCTGCAGTTTTCTGTGGTATTAGCCCACGGATTCTTGCGCTGCAGGGGACTCTAGGGTAACTTTCCTGAAAAATCATAGGAGTGGATTTGCAATGCTAGCAAGAGGCTCAGGTGGCCCGACAGCGAGGGGGGACGCCTGGTAGGATTTTAAGGGCCTGGGAATAGGAAACAGGCAATTTCGACAGTTTTCTGCGGGTATTAGCCCATGGATTCTGGCGTTGTAGGGGCTCCAGCACAGCTTTCCTGAAAATTCATAAATTAGATAGAAAGGAATGGAGGTCGCGTATTAGTGTAGAAGGCTAGTAGGCTTAGTAAGGGTAGAATGATGTCTTGCCTTTTGATATAGTAGGATTGTAGGTTTGGTAGCCGTGTCATTATATATTGTTTTGTTATTGGACATGATTTATTTTGCTACTCGTATTGTATTTATGAGTTTTGATTTGCTTTTCACTATATATAATCATTTTTGTATCTAATATTTTCAGTTTCTGGTGCTGATATGTTTGCACCGAAAGTCTTTCGAAAACAATCTCTTTATATTTATGAGATACTGCTTGATTTCATTAAAACAAAATTTATATAAGGGTGTGGATAAGAAAAAACAAACGGATGGATTATATAGCAATTGCTGTGAAAATATTTATGAGTAGTTGCCTTCCACTTTAAAACACTATTGACATGTCAACTCATCTAGCTAGACAAACATTCCACTTCAATGAATCCTTTATGGTTTTCATGTGTTTGAGGACCATAATTTTAATTATTTTTTTACATAGTGATTGATATTTATGTATTGAAATTTAATTATACTTGAATTTGTGCCGAAAACATTCAAATTGGAGAGGTAAATTATTTTTTAATAAAAATGATTTCGTATTTAAGAAGATTTAAATCCAAAACTTACTATTCTACGATAAATCCACAACCCTTTATTATTAGTGGGATCATTAACTAAATATACAATTGTGGCTAGAACCACTTTCAAAAATCAGATGAAGATGTAAATTTTTGATCGTCGATAATAATTTTGATAGATTTTTTTGTCAAAAATTGCCTTACAAACAAATTAAATTTGTATAAAACATCCACCAAAAATTAGCAATTATGCAACAACAAAAATTATGCCCAATATGAATCAATGAGGCACAAAAATTACTAATTAAATTTATATATTTCTAATTTCATGAAGTCAGATATATAAACATAAAAAGTAAACACTCTTACATTCCTTGTACTTAAAGATACTATCCAAATTCCATTAAGGACCCAAAAAATAGACTCCCACTAACACTGATGACTTTAAATAGTATGTGAAAACACATCAAAAGACAAGAAAATTGTTCTTTATGAAACAAATAATAATTAGTCAAATTAAATGTGACTTACCTACACCCTTTTAATTTTAGCTTATAGGAAAGCAACAACTATTGAGACTCATACAAATATATCCAATTGGTTCATCAAACATACTTGTTCCAAGTAAATATATTTTATGTGTCTTAGTCTGATTAAATACGAAATTTGGGTAAAGTAAAAAGATCTAAAATCATAGTAAATATAAACAATAATATACTCAGTGAAATTTCACAAGTGAGGTCTGAGGAGGGCTAAGATGTATGCAGATCTTACAACTATCTCATAGAGATAGAGATGTTATTTTCAGAAGACCCTCAACTCAAATTAAATATATCAGCCTCAAAAGCAGATGATACTAGACATAAAAAACGAAAAAGCATACTAAACATATTATCAAAATGTTGCGCCTTTGAATCTTATGATATTAAAAACGTCATCTGCAATGCTAGAATTATAGAGTTACTAAATATACAAAGTAATTCTTTTCTAAACATATTAAAACAAAAAAATAAGACACATAAATTGAAATATAAAATGTCTATTGTTATCAGAAATTAGTTTTTATTATTAATTAGATTAACTTTCCTGGTAGATTCTAGGAAATTCACAATTTGATTCACTTTTTTCGGAATTATTATTTATAGGCATTGAGAATTTTCACCACAAGTATACTGTGCCTAATACAATTAAAAAAAAACAAATGAAAACCACTATCAAGAATGTGGTGGGATTGATATATAGACGAATTTAAAATTTTAAATGTTTACAAATATAATTTATTGAGTTTTTGATTATTTATATATATGTAAGTGAATATCAAAACACGAAATTTTAACTAAAATTACTAATTCTACCGAATTCAACACTCCTTATTTTGTGGGATGCAAGAATCCCCTCCACCCCCTCGTGATCAAGTAATCACAGATTCGAGAGAATTGCATTTTCTCTCTAGCGAATCTACGTAAATATCTAAATTAATCAAGACAGTAATTTCTAAATATCAAATATACATACATAAAAGTAATTTGAAAACAACATACTCCTTTAATTCTTCTTTATCCACCAGTCACACATGAAAACATTCTACGATGACTTTTGAATTTCATAAGTTGTTTATTCTCTGGTGAAACTCTATCGGTATAACCTTGGTGGAGGGATTGTGTTCGCCTATGAAGACGATTTTTCTCCATCTGACCACCACTGTCAACCACGTTCTGAACATCAAACGATGACATTTCATACTCTTTACTACCATTTCTTGGGTAGAAATTTTCCATGTTGTAAGAATTTGCAACACCAATAGAGAGACATTCATATTTTCGACGAGTTTTTGTTCTCTTAATGGTTTTGTAGACTAGTGGAATAAGTCCTTCCATGGAACCTTTTTTTTGTTTTAATTTGAAAGAGAAGGAGAAGAAAGAAGAAGAAGAAGAAGAAGAGTTTTTTTAATTTGGCTAAACTACTTTTGTTATATATGAGGGGTTTGGTAAGAGTTTGGCAAGTTTTATTTTTCTTTTTTAAAATATCCGGAGTTTAAGTTATACCATCAAAATCTTTTTATAATAGTCAATTAGTCAATCTTTGTTATTGTTAAAAAAAAAAAAATCTTAATTTGTAAAATAAACATTAAGAGGAGGTCATTTTTTTCGAAAAAGTCTATCAAAAACTGATCTCAAATCGAAGATTGACTAACAAAAAGTTTTTTAGACGATTAATTTTATTTTATTTTTTTAGAAAAATCTGACCTCGAAAGGTTATTTTATTTTTAGAAAAATCTCTGAAGATTTTTTTTGGCAAATTTTATAAAAAGAAACCAACCATTGATTTGCATTTTTTTGGTAGGCGGAGGGAGGGGGGAGTGTTGGAGGGGTGGGTCATCATTAAAAAGTCAATATATTATCTGCTGTAATAGATAAAAATGATTTGATAATGTAAAAATTTCTTATACAACTATGTATGAGACTTAAAAACTCAAACTAATATATATATATATATATATCCTTTTATATTTCTTTCTTTAATTTATTTCTTCCTTGACTTAATCATATATCTTGCCCCCAGTAATATCCTATTCTTGTATTTGTTTATAATTTGTTGTAAAGAGAAATATGTGTACATGAAAGTGACACTCAATTGAAACTTGACTTGTTCTTTGTTTGTTATTTTATTTATTAATTAAAATAAAAAGGCACATTGTTTTTGAGTTTTTCTTTGTGGCATTTTTCATGACATAAAAGATTATTGATGCAAGTTTTCTAGAAGACATCAAAGGCTAAATGTTTTTTTTTTTTTTGGTAGAAAAAGGATAAATGTTAGAATAATATTTAACTAATATGCATTAATAGTGAAAGGTAAAATTTTAATTATAAATAAATTAAGAATTTTTTTTTTTGTAATTTAAGATTTCTATGTGATTCATATATATCAAATTAGAATGATATGGATTTTCTTGAAATTTATTTGAGAAATTTAATCAATATAGTTATCTAATGAAATATTATTGCTTCCTGGTTATTATTATTTATTTTCTTATTTTAAAATGAATAAATATGATATTATTTTTTATTCTTTTATTGACTTGGTTTAGTTTAGGTGTATCCTCATCCAATATCCAAAATCTTTTCTTGTCAACAACACATTTTGGATAATTAGATTTTCTTTTTTTAATTAAGAAAAGATTAAGTGTGTGCCAACAACCTAAAACCTTGTTTATCTTATTTTGGAAATTTCCTAATTGTGATCTTTCTTTGCAATTTCTCAACATTGTATGTAGTTAGCTTAAGTAAAACTCAACATGACCTATTTAAAATTGAATTTTTTTTATGACAAAGGAAAATCTGTAGCTGCTATTCTTTGGGTACATATAGGGTAAACTCCTGCTTCAATGCGATAGCTAATAAATCACATAGGAGAGGTAACCCGCGCACTAGTCAAGGTTGGAGTGACAAGCTCGACCAGAAGACAAATTCCTTGCTTTTTGCTGGCAAGAAGTTTTGAATTTGAAACCTCCATCCCAAACCACTGGATCGCCCTGACGGGTTAAACAAAAAAAGAATTCAAACCCTCGATAAACCAGTCTACATAGCAATTTTAATGTTACACTTGAATCAATGATAGACAATCTTTTCTACACAATGATTATGATGAAATACTTATTAAAAAAATTGTTATATTTTAAATTAGTCGATAATCTCTTCCACGCAATGATTATGATGAAAAATTGAGTTTATAGAAAAATCAATTAGACAAATCCTTTAATTTTAAATACTAGATAAAATGAAAAATATTTGTATTTTCTTGCTAAGAGTAAAATGGTGGGAGTTCTTGTTTGATTTTCTTGTATTTGACTTCCTAGTTTACCTAACCCACTTTTGTCATAAAAAGAGTGATAATAATAGTAACTATAAGTTAATGTACTAATTAATACTTTATATAAATATATTAAGTCATCTAAAGTTATCCAATTCATGTGACACTTATTTCAAGATTTAAATCATATAAACTTTGAACGAATTGTTCATCTATGATTCATACTAAATTTGACCTACCGCACATCCTATTTACTTTATATTTTACAATGAATTTCATCGCATTGACAAGGAAAAAAATTAAAATTTTAATCTTTTTAGTATAGATATTAAATATTCAAATTTTGATTTCAGAATATTAAGTTGATCTAATGTAATTTGACTTCGAAGATTAGTCAAATTGACTATCGAAAAATAACAAGTGTCTCATAAATTAGAACAGAAGGAATAATAGAACAAGTGTAAGTGTTCACACTATAACAAATAAAAAAATATATGATAATTATTTAGTGGCAATAACATACTTATTGTTATATTTTATTTAGCGATAATAATATAATATAAATATTTATAACCAACACTTATATACAAAAAGCTTTAGCGACTCGAGTGCTGTTAATTTTTTTATGTTTTATTTTTTTGCGGGCACTACAAGGTAAATTTTCTGCTACTATAAATATCTCTTTTGTCGTAATGTCAATATATATTTGTACTTTTGACGTATTTATTTTTTTATATATTAAAGACTCTTTATTACAATTTATTTTCTTCAAGAGATACACCTAGATAAGTTAGTTGAAACATCAAATCATACGTATAGATGCTATTTGACGTATTCTAAATATGTGCTTTGTATATGAAAAGTGTCCAAATCAGCCAATACACTATTTGAAATTGCTTAATTTTGACATTTGTTAATTACTTTGGTTTATTCATAAATTTTTCTCGTGCTAGTGTGATTCTGGTTATTCTATATCTATTACTTCCTCTGTCTCATTTTTTGTGACACTCGTTCTTTTTATTAGCCCATGTTATGAGACACTCGTTCTTTTTATTAGCCCATGTAAATCGTTACTTTCGCTGGTAATGGAATTCGAACCTGAGACTTTCAACATGCATGAAAGTCCCAACCCCAAACCACTAGACCACCTCGAAGGATCAGAAGTCTTCCTTTATTTTCTTAAACATCATGTCAGTCAAAAGATGCTACATAAAATGAGAAAAGGATAGAGGGAGGGGTTATTTTTTATTCTTTTATTTGGAAGTAACACATTTGAGCCGAACGTCTTTTCAAAACATTCTTGGTGAAGTCACTGAATGGTATGAAAAACCCTCAGTTAAAGTGGCAGTAACTGTTGATGCTCCTAATATTCTCAAATTGGTATTCATATGCTGTTAAGAACATTTATTTGAACAATATTATTTGTCCATTTCTCAACTAATGCAGTACTCCAACCCACTCTAACAGCCCCTTCACGTCCAATCACAACTTGAGTGTGGGTTAGGTTAAGTTGCACGGACTTTTCACTTTTAATACTGCACCTGTGTCGGATTCTCCAAAAATACACTACTTTTGGAGAATCCAACACGCATCCGCTGACGCTTTTGAAGAGTCCGAGCTACATAGGGGCTAGGAGCTCAAATGAGAATGAATCCGACTCTGATACCATACAAAAATGTGACACTTAAACCTAACTCAACCTAAAAAATTGGTTCATAAGGGTAGGATTGCCCAAAGTACATATAAGCAGACCCCTTGTTCGGGGACTCTTAACGTATAATAGTTTTGTCCAAAATTTTGACCCGAGCCAGTCCATAGAAGCTATTGGGCTTAGTCTTGGACTGATCTCAGACTTGAAGCAACCTTTTATACTTTGATCGTATTGATTGATGGATCAAGAGGCTAATGAAGTGAAAATAACTTACTGGATTGTGGATGATAATGCTAAATATACTTACATTTACATAGGATAGAACCATTGATAATATAATTCAATTTCTGTTAGTATACACAAAACTAAGGTGAAGCTAGATTCTTTGCTACATTTGTATAACTTTACTTTAATCCCTCAGGTTTTGCTTCATCAACACGACGAAAACCTAGTAAAGAAAGACAACAAAAAAACACAGCTTTCCTGCAAGATCTCTGCTTTGACAAACATAAACAGGAAAACAAGTTGAGACTCACTCCGTCGATTCAACTATACCAGCTCCAACTGGATTGACAGTGTCTCTAAGACCCTGCCATCGATACTGCAAAAAAAAGAGCACGTTCCCCCTTCTCCATTTGGAAATGCTCGAACAAGTAGCCATACGAGACCATGTAACCAAATACTCTCATTATGATGTTTTAATCGCGACTGGTTTACCTCGGCCCATGGAGAATCCCCTGGTGCCATCTGGCATGCGAGGCACAGAAGCTTGCTTGACTGGTGCTGACTGATCAGAAAGAATTGAGGGCTGCCCTGATAGACTAAAACGATGGATGTTTGACAGTGCACTCCCCACACTGTATGCACGCCTCATACTTGCCGTTGAAGTCCCTAAGTGACCTCCACGATTCGTTTGATGAAACTGAGGACGTCCACGACCCTGACCAATTCTGCGACTGAGCCCTTTCCTCTGCCCATCGACACCATGCTCCTCCTGCCAGTTGGAACACCCACAAATAAACTCAGAACCATTCACTATATTGCATATTCATTTCTGAAAGATAACAAGACTTACTGTAAGGTCATTCAGGTGAGTATCAAGATGGTGCCACAGGTCATCACTATGTTTCTCGCTGGCCTCTGATGAAGTATCGTCTTCCTTGACGCTGATATCACTCTCGCAACCAACTTTCTTCACTCTAGTTTGACCAGATTTTCCCTGTGTGTTCAACCGAAATTTATAAATGCTTAATAGACAAGAATTCAAGACTAAAAATGGCTTATCCGAGTCGTCCTATAAGTGGATCCAGAAGCTCTAGCTTCTCAATAGTCAAGAAGTTACAGTTGTCTTAGACTAGTCGAAAACCATCCTGCTTTTAGTATGCAGTTTTAAATTGCCCTCAGGGCTTACTTCAAAGGTTGAGGGACTTGTGACTTAGGTCACAGTTACAGCCCTTGCACCATACGAACTAAGTCTGGTATTTAAATGGAGAAGGGTAAAGGCGTGGGTTCATAATCACCGAGTTTCAAAGGCTACAGTTGGTCCTAAGGTTTGGCCTCAGATGAAAGTTTCAGTTAAAAAAAACAACGCGACTTTAAATAAACTATCAGCATAGTATATGTCCAAATCATACCGCGCACTTGTTCAATATACGAAGTTTCAGACCATTTCTCCAGTTATCCTCATCATTTAGCTCCATAACCTGCAAAATAAGATTGCAAAGATTAAGGGGGCACGAGCGACAGACAGGAATCAGCACGTCAGTATTCAACAAGTTTTTATTTTCTTACCGCTTTCTCAGCCAATTCAGCAGTTTCGTATTCCACAAATGCATGCAGCTGCATTTTAGGTATTTCAATTCAGATTCTAGAAATGTAAAAAGATATACCAAAGATTAAGATAGACAATGAAAAGCTTCTCCATTCCACCACCGGGCTTCCAAAAAGTAATACTCCCTCCGTTTCAATTTGATCGTCTCTTTTGACTTGATAAGAAGTTTAATAAAGTAAAGAAGACCTTTTCATCTTGTGATCTTAAACTAAAAGATATATCGAATGTATCAAAATGTCCTTTAATCTTGTGATCTTAAACATGTCATGTTGAAAGTTGAATAAAGAGTAGTCAAAAAAAGAGACATTAAATCTAAAAGGAACTAAAAAGGGAAGTAAAACGAGTAAATTGAAACGGAGGGAGTACCAATTAGCAATTTTACCCTTATTTGGTTTCTTATTTTGCAGTTAGAAGTATACATTATCAAGCTCTACTCTAACAGATTTTTTACAACTCCAACTTAGATTCATCAGTTCATAAATTAAATGTTTGCTGTGCACCTTGTTACTATACAATGAGCTATCTGACTTTCCGGTTCTAGATGTTGCAGAAGCTCCACCATTTGACTGTGGTTGGCATGTCCGAATCATTTTTACACTGACAGAATCAATTAAGAAATGATCAGTCTTTACGAAAACTGTTGATTTGTTTCTAAAAGCAAATCTCCTCAAACCATCTTGTTTGTACCTTCCAACAGCTGAGAAAATCTTCATGAGGTTCTGGTGGCAGTGATCATCGGGTAAATTCTCAGCAACTACTATGCGCGACTAAAAGAGACAGAACCAGTGTTAAAAGTGAGAACCAGACAACGGAAAGACAATGAGAGTAGTGGCGATGCTGGCAGAGCCATAGTGCAGGAAGGGGGTTCAATTGAATTATACTGCACAAATAGGGAAAAGGTAATTTTTTTCGTATATAGATAAACTTTAGAATCCCCTTGACATAAGGGAAGTAGTTTCAAACTTGATTTAGGTTGCAAGTTAAGATCTTCTGAATCCCCTTGTTCAAATTCCTGGCTCCGCCACTGAATGAGAAAATCGACAAATACATCATGACTGCACTGCTCAAGATGGAAATTGAAAGATGAACTTACTTGCAGCTCTTCCAAGTCCTTTTCAGACAGCGGAAACTGGCGTCTAACCTTTTTTCCGTCTTCAGTAACCACCTAGAAGCAGAGAAATCAATTACATAAGCATGTATAACGAATAAAATTACAAACAAATCATTAATCGTGGAAGCAGGCGATTTGGAGGTAGCAAAAGTATTCCATTCATATTGAGTGACAGGATTCAACATCTACTATATATATATAATAAGAACTTGATCTTGTATACACAATATAAGTTTCCGACAAAGGAGATTCAGATGAATCCCTGATATTGTATGCTGCGTTGGGGGGGGGGGGGGAGGGGGTGAAGAGGGAAAAGCTCACAAGCTTTGTAGAGCACTGCAGAATTTTCGCGACATAGGCGTGATTACTCGTAAGAGCCTTAATCTTCTTGAATGATGCAACCACGGACATTGGTACTATAACATCAAATAAAAATCGAAAACAAACCAAAGATTCATCAGAAAATTTGAAATTTGAAATATCAATTAAGACAAGTTTATATTATTCTACTAAGGCTAACAAAAATCTTACCATATCCTTCTGGATCCTTGAACATGATCCTTATTAGATGATCAGTTGTTGCCAAATTTATATCACTAAAATAAAATTCCACCTGCGGAGGATGTAACAAAGAAAAATTAAAGTTTTTTCATTTGGAACATCTACCTTGATGTAGGGTCGCAGTGGCAGGGCTAAGATTTCGATTTAGGAGATTAAAAATTGGAAGAAGTAGACACATGAACTAGCAGAAGAGGATTCAACATCATATAAAAAGTTATAATTTTCCGCCAAAATGAACCCTGAGCAATAGGTGGCTCCGCCCCTATGCAGGGATAAGGCTGCATACACCCACCCTCCGCAGACTCCACTTGTAGGATTATACAGGGTATATAGTTGCTCTTTCCAAAAAACTATTTGTCTATAAAATTGTTACAATTTTGCGGAAAAATCACTCAAAAAAATTAAAAAATATAAGCCCAATTTGTATTATATTCAAATACAACTCCAATTCCTAAGGAGGGGGTAAGGCTACTAAGAGCTTTAATCACTTTTTTCTATCCAAAATAAACTCTCTACCTTGATGTAGGGCTGCAATGGTGGAGTTAGGATTTTGATTTAAGAGATTCAAATTTGAATAAGTAGACACATAAACTTGCCAAAGGGGATTTAACATTTTCTATATAAGCATAAAAAATTATAATTTTCTGCCGAAATAAACCCCTGACCAATAGTTGGCTCCAACGTTGGGGTAAGATTGCATACATCCCACCCTCTGCAAACACCCCTTGTAGTAAAATTAACGCCGTTAGTATTGTAAAAGAAAACAATAACAACAACAATATAAATGTACGCAGACTTTTTCACTACTTCATATAGATAGAGTGAAGCGGCTATTTTCGAAAGATTATTGTAAAAGAAAACATATTAATCATGAAAAAACACATTTGATATATATCTAAAGAGAGATTAACTCTTGCCTGATTAACAATTTTTTGACAAGCTTCATCACTTAACCGTTCAGAATCAGCACCAATAACCACCACCGCGGGCATACCGCCATGATCAAGAAATCCCCTTCCACCATATGCATATTGCACAGGCAATTGAGATGCATAAATGTAATTATGTACAGGAACATGTGTAGCAATCGGATGGAAAGCTCCAGACGGTGTTGCAATCACGTGCAACACCGTCTGTCCATTTCCATTCACGTGCCCTGATCCAGGCCCTTTCCTGCTCCCATGCCGAGATGAAGAGGATAGAGAAGGGGATATTGACGCCAACGCAGGCGAAGAAGATGATTTAGCCAACATCGCTGATGATAATGACGGAGAAGACGTACTTCGAGGAATGAATGCAGCTGCACAGGCGTTGAGTTTTGTTAAAGAAGGAGATAACGGATGAGATGGAGAAGAAGAAGAAGGCGTTGATTCGAATGGATGGTCCAGATCAAGCGAAGCTGATGAATTCAATGAATCGACGAATAATGTATCATGTTCTATAGCCATAACAATGCGAATCAATTTTTATTATTTTGTATATTATACATAACTGTTTTTTGATTAGTTTTTTTTTTAATTTCTTCTTCGTCTTTTGTTTTCGATCTCTCTTTCCCCGTGATGACGGGGAAAGGGAAAAGGGAAAAAAAACAGGAGATTCAATGGAAGTTTAAGAACCTAAAATGAAGAAGAAAAATGGGGAAGAGAATGGAGAAGTGTTCTCGTTTTTGAGTTTGTTAGAGTTAACTATTTATACTTTTTTCCCTTAACACTGCCACTGTTCAATTTTTTTAATTCTATTTTACATTTAATATATTTCTTTCGTTCACTGATTTTTTAATTAAAGATATTTGGACATGTGGAAGAAAGATGAAGAAAAAACGCGTGAATTAATTAGATCCTATCATCGGATTACCACTCAATTAAGAATTGGTTTGCATGGGAGCTTGGACTACTTTTTTTAAGGTTATTTCACGTAGAAATAAGGTTAAGTTATGAATAAAATAATAATATATAGTCTAGAAAATGTAATATCTACTTAGATTTTATCCTTCTAAGTTTTACTTGTAGGATCTTACTGAATATATTATTATTGGTGTTTGTGTTTAGAATAGTATATATAGAAATAATAGAGGAAATAAGATTTCTTGCACTGTTATAATTTGAAAAGAAAAAATAAACTTTTTTATATCTTTTATGTATAAATATGAAATCTCTTGTTAGTTCTATTGTGGTTAGATCGTCCTTATGATATAGGATAGAGTGTTGGCTCATAGCCAATCAAGAACTCGTATTTCAGAAGATGCATATTGTAGAAATGAGGATGTTAAGATGGATAATATGGACGCACTAAGCCACAAGATTAGAAATGGGGTGACGCGAGTGACCTTTATGATAGATAAGATGAAAGAAGTGAAACTAAAATTGCTTGGATATGTTTAGAAGAGGTGTACTAATACTTTAGTATGGAAGTGTAAGAGGTGTAGGGGCTACATGGAGGGGTAGACATAGATCGAAAAAGTACTGCGCTGAAAGAGATGATTAGACAAGATATGACGTAACTTCATATTACCAAGAACATGACTCTGGATAGGAAAGAATGGAGCTTGAGTATTAGGGTAGATGTTTATCATGTGTATTCTCTTATTGTCCATAGTTTTAGGCTTGTTAGTGCTTGTGTAGTACTAGTTGTACTGTTAAAGTTTTTATCCTATGTTGTTTATTATGTCTGGATTATCACCTTATTTTGTTATTGGTATTATTTTTTTCGACTTTACACTACCTTTCTTAATAACAACTATGCTCTTCATTGCTTTCTTTTTCATCTGCTCGGATTTAATGTACTTAAACCAAGCATCTTTCGAAAATAATTTCTCTATCTTTAAAACTCACTATGCGAAATTTCACGTAAATATGTTATTGTTATTATTGTCTCGTAAGAAGGACATTGAACTATTTTATAAAAAGAAAAGTAACAGGGACCAAAACTATTTATTTGTTAACTATTTAAGGACTAAATATGTATAAGAGTATACTTAGAATGATGATTTTGTCATACTCCCAGATTTAAAGGACTATTTTGTTAATCCTAACAAGAACCCTTTCTTCTTCTACCTTCAAGCCCCAAAAAGATAAACGAAAAAGTTAAGAACTCACAAAGAGTTAACATTGATTTGTACAAAATCATTGATTCTCTGCATTTCTGTGTTGATATAATTGGCCGCTTTTGTCCATTAGATCATCGTCGAGGACTCTCCCATCCATTGATTTCATATTTTCATATTGGTTTTCAGCTTATAGGGAGGTCAATTAAGAATAATCTAAAAGGTCTTTGCATAGAGAGATGCAAAAGACCTCATTATTGTTCTAAAAAGTATATTTTTTCGTTTTGGGGTTCTTCAATTTCGTATTTTGTTTGTGGGTTTTGGTGGGTTTTGAATTCGGGAGATGGGAAATATATTTGTGAAGAAACCGAAGATCACAGAAGTTGATAAAGCGATTCTATCTTTGAAGACTCAAAGGCGTAAGCTTGCTCAATATCAACAACAGGTAGAAGGAATTTCAATTTTTTCCCCTTTTGAAATCGTGATTGCAGTTCTCTTTTTGTTGGGCTGAACTTAAATTGCTTGATTTAGTTGTTCATTGCAGATAAATGGAACAAAGGAAAGATAGATCATGGGTAGTTTTTGGATTTGTTTGTTTGTTTTTTGGTGTTAGTTCTTGTGGAGAGGTATAAGGTGAAATTATGAAATTATAATTCAGTTGATACTAGATTTATGATGTTGAGATTAAGTTGTTGAACTGTATGGCTTTTCTTAAGTCTTTCAACAATAACTATTTTTAGGAAGAATTAGTTCTCTGTATCTGTATTTGAGCTGAGGGTCTATTAAGGTTTGTGTACACTTTACTTTGTGGGATTACGTTGGGTATGTTGTTGTTATATATTGGCTTGGAATGAGTTTAAATGGAGAAAGGGTTCGTTTAGCTGACACCAACTTGTTTTTGTATTGATACATAGTTGTTGTTGGTGTTTCTTCCATAATGATAACATGATGCGCAGAGGAGCTGTAAATCGAAGTTCCTATATTTCTGGATGTATCGACTAGCTCTTTTGCAGTGAGAAATGATTAGCAACTGAACTTGGCATTACTCAGAAGATACGTAACAATTGACAATACACATTATATATGCCACATCTCAGTGGTCATTTTATAGGCGGGCATTTTTGAAAGGCCATAAAGTTTGATGTATATGGATATAGTGAGTGTGCATGTCAGGTGTAGGTATACCGCTTACGAGAAAGAGATGTTGACAACTTGCTCCTCTTTCATCACATAAAAGATCTATCATGAGATTCTGATTTTTTTTAAAAAAAATAGCTTTCAGACAATGGTTTTTAATTGTAGAAGTTTGACTAAATACTGCTTCATATGATGCTGATGATAAGAAAACTGAGCCTTTAGTGGAACTTTTGTCTTCTGCTATTGCCATCCAATGAAGTAATCTGTGAACTCGAATCCTGGATGCCAGAAGGTTATTAATGAGCGAAGAACTTTCTCTTCTTTTCTCCTAGCCAGAGAAGATAATCTGTGAATTGCCTAAATCTTCAAACCATATAGCCTAGATATAATTTGACTTACCTCCTCTACTTCAGAACAATTAAAGGTTCTCTCCCTTTCTCTTGGTGCCAAAAGCTCCACTTATAGGACTGATTTACAAGACATCATCAAGGACTATTCTACTAAATGCACGTGTTGGTTTAAGACCTGCTAATTCCTTCTGTTATTCTTTGCTTTCAGCTGGATGCTGTTATTGAAGCTGAGAAACAAGCTGCAAAAGATTTGCTACGTGAAAAGAAGAAACAGAGGGCCCTTTTAGCATTGAAAAAGAAGAAAGTGCAAGAAGAACTATTAAAGCAAGTTGATGTTTGGCTCATAAATGTTGAGCAGCAAGTAAGTGGTTCTTTTTAATTTAGTTCCATACTTTTACTCTATGTTGCTCGGACTCTTCAAAAAGTTCGATGGATGCATGTCGGATCCTCCAAAAATAGTGTATTTTTGAAGCATCCGACATGGGTGCAGCAACATTTTTGGAGAGTTCGAGCAACTTAGCTTTTACTAATGTGCTGAATTTCCATATTTCCTGTAAGCATTTAAATTTTTTCTGATTTTATGTGCATATTCTTTTAGTTGGCAGATATTGAACTGACCAGCAAGCAAAAGGCTGTCTTTGAGAGTTTGAAAACTGGAAATAATGCAATCAAAGCAATACAAAGTGAGATCAACCTCGAGGATGTTCAAAAGTTAATGGATGATACTGCTGAGGCAAAAGCTTATCAAGACGTAAGCTATTTTGTTATCTCATCTGCTGCTCATTTATATTTGGGAGTTCATTCATACTTTTATAGTGATCGTATTTTGTGTTTAGTACCTGAAGAAAGATGATAGAGTATTAAAGGGAAAAATGACAAAGGGGAGAACAAAGAAAGTTAACAGGAAAGAGATTATAGCAAGGGGGATGGGACAAAGATGGACATACCAGGGAAAGAAAGGATAAGTAGAGGGAGAGAGATTATAATAGGGCAGAAATTTTAAGAGGAGAGATTATAATAGGGTAAAATTCATGCATATATAAAATAAAGTATTAAACACGTCCTACTTATAGTATTGCCTTAATGAATTTTCTTCTCCATTGTGTGGTCTGCACTAAGTCGGCACAGATTCCAAGAGATTGTATGTGGTGTGACACTGATTAGTTATTTCCATGTTTTAAATCTATCTCATCCCCTTGCATACCTTTAATCATCATGTCCACATCTATGGAGTGCCATGAATAGTCTGGTCCTAGTAGACTTTGCTATCACCGGTTCTTTTTCTCTTGAATTTCAGTTAATTTTTCTGCCTGGGGTGTCATTTCTGTCACTTGGTTTAGCTCATTGTTGCAGGGATCTATGTAACTTTTAGTTTTGCTGCAATATTCTACTAGCTGGTATCTGATTCTCTCCTGTATAATAACGGGCAAATCCTGTTTCCTTGCCTGGATTCAATGTGTACAATCTTTTGAATCAGTTAGAATCAACAACACCCAATATTCATGGACCTCCTCCATGTTTAGCAGAATTGTCCTATGCCTTCTGACACTTTTCTTGGAATCTGGTGGCTAATTTCAGTTAAGGATATTCTGTTTGCATAATCTTTTGTTCTTGTCATATAATGGAACCGTTGAGCCTCAATCTATTTACTGAAATGATTTTCTTTCCATCAGGAAGAGACTTTCCTGATATTATCCCTGTAATAGTTCTTGCCCAAGTATTGTATGTTCCTGTTTTTTCTGGGTGAGGGAGGATATTAGTATTTGAGGATAGATTAACTTGAAGAAGAAACGTCCTCCATGACTACCTATGCTTGAGGTGGTCCCAAGGAGTTGGTCCCAATTAGATTTTGCCACTGGGCACTTATCTACCGGCCTACCTTTGACTAATCTTTTTGCACTCCATTGAAGTAGTTTGCAAAACAATTTGTCGAAAAAGAAATTACTTGGAGAAATGGATCATGTTGATGCATTTTAGTCTTTGAGCAAATAATTTGATGAGGTATAATAAGAGATCAGCTCGACAGTGGAGACTGCTCTGTTTCTTATCTTGTCTTTTTTGTATTATGAGAGATCAGCTTGACTGTGAAGACT
>JAPFFP010000012.1:19778079-19807568 GCA_026153255.1 Solanum medicagineum
GGGCGCGAAAAGGGTTGGGGGGGGGGCCGGGGGGCGCGGGGGGGGGGGGGGGGGGGGGGGGGGGGGTGTTACGCCTAGTAGGATTTTATGGGCCAAGGAACATGAAGCAGGCAATTTCGACAATTTTCTGTGGGTGTTAGCCCACAGATTTTGGCACTGCCGGGGGGACTGGCGCAACTTTCCTTAAAGATCATACGAGTGGGTCCGCAGCGATCTCAGAAAAAGGCGCAGGTGGCCCTCCGGCGACGGAGCACGCTTGGTAGGATTTTATTGGACAAGGAACACGAAACAGGCGATTTTGGCAGGTTTCTGTTGGTGTTAGCCCACGGATTTTGGCGCTGCAGGGTGGTGTGACGTAACTTTCTCAAAAAATTATACGAGTGGGTCCGTAATGAGCCCGGCAAGAGGCGCAAGTGGCCTGCTGGCGGCAGGGGAGGCCTAGATTGATTTTATGGGCTAAGGAACAAGAAATAGGCGATTTCGGTGGTTTTCTGTGGGTGTTAGCCCACGAATTCTAGCGCTACATGGGGGTCCGGCGCAACTTTCCTGAAACATCATATAAGTGGGTCCACAACGAGCCCGGCAAGAGGCCTACAGATTCTGGCGCTGCAGGGGGTCCAGCGCAACTTTCTCGAAAAATCATACAAGTGGGTCCGCAACGACCTCGGCAAAAGGCCCAGGTGGTCCGCCGGTAGTGGGGTTCTCCTGGTAGGATTTTATGGGCCAAGGAACATGAAATAGGCAATTTCGGCAATTTTATGTGGGTGTTAGCCCACAAATTTCGGCGCTACAGCGGGATCCAGTGCAACTTTCCCAAAAAATCATACGAGTGGGTCCACAACAAGCCCGACAAGAGGCCTAGGTACCACGTAGGCTGTGGGGGACGCTTGGTAGGATTTTATGGGCCAAGGAATCGGAAGTAGACGATTTCAGCAGTTTTCTGTGGGTGTTAGCCCGTGGATTTTGGCGCTGCAGGGAGGTCCGTCAACTTTCTCGAGAAATCATACGAGCGGATCCACATCGAGACCGGCAAGAGGCATAAGTGGTCTGCCGGCGGCGAGGGATGCCCGTTAGGATTTTATGGGCCAAGGAACAGGAAATAGGCGATTTCGGCAGTTTTATGTGGGTGTTAGCCCACGAATTCTAGCGCTTAAGGGGGTCCGGCGCAACTTTCCCGAAAAATCATTCGAGTTGGTCGGCAATGAGATCGGAAAGAGGCCTAGCTGGCCTGCCGGTGGCGGGCGACGCATGGTAGGATTTTATGGGCCAAGGAATAGGAAACAAGCAATTTCAGCAGTTTTCTGTGAGTGTTAGCCCACGGATTCTGGCGCTGCAGGGGGTTCCGGTGCTACTTTCCTTAAAAATCATATGAGTGGGTTCGCAACGAGCCCACCAAGAGGCCTAGGTAGCCCGCCGGAGGCGTAGGACTCCTGATAGGATCTTTTGGGCCAAGGAAAAAGAAACAGGCAATTTCGATAGTTTTCTGTGGATGTTCGCCCACGGATTCTGGCGCTGTAGGGGGTCCGGTGCAACTTTCTCAAGAAATCGTATGAGTGTGTCCACTACGTGCCTGCCAAGAGGCCTAGGTGGCCCGCCGACAGCGGGGGACGCCTGGTAGGATTTTACAGGCCAATGAACAGGAAACAAGCTATTTCGGTAGTTTTTTATGCGTGTTATCCCACGGATTCTGGCGCTGCAGGGGGGTCCGATGCAACTTTCTCAAAAAATCATACGAGTGGGTCCGCATGAGCTCACTAAGAGGCCCAGGTGGTCTGTCGGTGGCAGGGGATGCCTAGTAGGATTTTATGGGTAAAGGAACAGGAAACAAGCGATTTTGGAAGTTTTTTATAGGTGTTAGCCCACAGATTCTGGCGCTGCAGAGGGTTCCGACGCAACTTTCTAAAAAAATCATATGAGTAGGTCCACTACGAGCCCGACCCAGGTGGACGGCCGGTGGCGGGGGACACATGGTAGGATTTTATGGGCCAAGGAATATGAAACAAACGATTTCTGTAGTGTTCTATGAGTGTTAGCCCACGAATTCTAGAGCTGCAGGGGTCCGATGCAACTTTTCTGAAAAATCATACAAGTGGGTCCACAACGAGCCCGGAAAGAGACCTAAGTGGACCCTGTGAGCGGGGGACGCATAGTAGGATTTTATGGGCCAAGGAATAGGAAATAGGCGATTTCGAAAGTTTTCTGTGGGTGTTAACCCACGGATTCTGGTGATGCAGAAGGGTCCGGCGCAACTTTTCGAAAAAATCATACGAGTTGGTCTGCAACAAGCCCACTAAGAGGCCCAGGTGGCCCATCGACGGCGGGGGACGCTTGGTAGGATTTTATGGGCTAAGGAACAGGAAACAGGCAAGTTCAGTAGTTTTCTGTGAGTGTTAGCCCACGGATTCTAGCGCTGCAGGGGGTCCGGCGTAACTTTCCTGAAAAATCATACGAGTGGTCCGCAACGAGCCCGGAAAAAGGCCCAGATGGCCTGCCTGCGGCACGGGACTCCTGATAGGATTTTTTGGGCCAAGGAACAGGAAACAGACGATTTCAGTAGTTTTTGGTGGGTGTTAGCCCACGGATTCCGGCGCTGCAGGGGTTCCCAGCGCAACTTTCTCGAAAAATCAAACGTGTGGGTCCGCAATGAGCCCGGCAAGAGGCCCCGGTGGCCCGCCGATGAAGAGGGACACTTGGTAGGATTTTATGGGTCAAGAAACAGAAAACAGGCAATTTCTGCAGTTTTCTGTGGGGATTAGCCCACAGATTTTGGCGCTGTTGGGGATCCGGTGCAACTTTCCTTAAAAATCATATAAGTGGACGAGCCCGGCAAGAGCCCAGATGGACCGTCAGCGGCCGGGGGAAGCGTGGTAGGAATTTATGGGGCAAGGAATAGGAAACAAGCGATTTTGGCAGTTTTCTGTGGGTTTTAAGTGTTTAGTTGTCAGTTGAGGCCAAATTGAAGTATCTGGTTACGAGCTCAACTTTCATAGAACTAGCTCATTTTCTGGGTATTTTTTCCTCTTCATGTTGGTAGAATTCTAACAAATGATGGTGCCCAGAGAAACTTTCATGATGATGGAGGAAAAAAAAAAAGCTATCATAAATTATACAAATACACCATTTTCTTTGATGAAAAAAGAAGTTGATTAGGTATATAGGCATAAAAATAAATAGCAGCCATTGCTACATTCTTGTCACCAAGTTGCAATCTATGTACTTATTTTTTTTTCTCCATATAGACTTCCAGAAAGTTTGCGTCGCAAACTGTTCCATTTTTATGGGAAATAAAATGAAAGATCTGCTAATGTTCATTTTGACCTTCCAAGAAAGATGCTGCAGGGACTGATATCGCCCCGATATCATTGCCCTTGCGTACTTTCACCATTCTGAATATGATTCCATGTCAGTATTGTTGGACTTCATGGTTGAGAATTGCATATATTTGCTCATAGTTTCAGTAACCGAGCTCGGTGTTTGACACTACAGGCAGAAAGCAGCCCAGTTATTCTACCTATACTGCATACATCCTCTTGTAGTTCTCACTGCATAGCTCTGGATCTGATGCCACAGACAAAGGGAAAGAACGTGAATGAGTCTCACTTCTTCGAATGCTCCTCAACCTTGATTCTTCTAGCCTATGTTGAACCACACAATAGCACATGGAGCCAATTGTAGTGAGCATTATTATGCAGCCAACCACGGTTGCATACACGGCAAGCCATCTTTCCTTTGTTCCAACCACCACATAACTGAGAGAGATAAATGCAACAGAGATGAAGAGGCAAGCTGCCCACATTACCTTGTTTATCCAAAACATGAGTCGTTTCTTTGCTTTTTGTTCAATCACGACTACAGACGTCTGGACCACAACAACAGCAACTGAAATAAACAAGGCCAAACTGTCAAACAAGAAGAAGATTATGAATGCTGCTTTTCTCCCTATGTGTGCTTCTCCAAGAGAAAAACCATCTGTTTTATCTTGAACATATTGACCAGGTACAGTGAAGATAGCAGCAAAAGCAACAGTAGCAATAAGTACAGCAACAACTGTTGCATTGTTAATGGCGTTGTTAAGACCACTAATGTGGAGCTTCTTCACTTTCATTGCAATTTTTCGTACTTTGAAGCCAGTCTGTCGACTCTGTTGGAGCTGGGAATGCACATCATGTTTTATGTCACTAACAGTCTGCTTGAGTTGCTTTGCAGGACCGGGGGGCTTCCCATGATCATTGGAATGGGTAGCTCCGGCCTCTTTCAAAGTAGAAACAAGCTCTGGGGTTCCAAACTTTTCTGCAATATCAAGAACTGTTTCTCCAGCCTTATTAAGGGTGTTAACATCAATGCCCTCAATTGATACAAGACATTGTACCATCTGCAATTACACATAGCATAGTGTTATAAAGAATGTTGTTTTTCTTGATTGACCATGCAAAAAAAAAAGAAAACATTGTATCATCTGCAAGAACATGAAAAAAACGTTATGTTGACGAAGAAGCATAGTTTTCTCTTAACTACATGAATCCATTATCAGTTTCAGTTAGCATTTTTTTACAAGTTGCTCCATTTCAAAAGCTTCTTCAGCAACTAGTCAATAAGATTAAGATAATGGGATAGTTATTAAATATTTCTTCAACAGCTAAAAGATTTAGGCGGCTCTAAATGTTCCTTCTCTCCAGGAACATAACTGTCTAGAAAGGAAAGTGGAACTTATCATAAGTCATAGTTAATGGTCAAAAACATACATGAAGTATCACGTTTTTGCGAGTATCGTACTTGAACCATCAGGTGTTCACTTTTCCTACCTGAAATATCACCATCATTCAAGTAGGAAAGGGAACACCTTATCCTTGAAGGGTGTTTTTATAAATGGTTAGTGATCATTCAGGTTGGAAAATAATAGTTCAGGTAGGAAACTCACAATTGGTGATACTTCGGGCGTTTTATTCTCATTCTCTTTCAACAACCATTTTGTGGCACAACAATGAACTCACCCTTCCCCTGCCACAATCCCTCAAGTTTGTAAGTTCCCATCTACCACCATTTTTCTTCCAGATATAGAACACATCCCACATTCGCCTCACACATGACAAATCTCAAGTTTATGGAAGTTGCTTTACGAGAAAAAACAGGTTAAACAAACAAACCTGTATCCGTCCCTTTCTTGTTGCAATGTGAAGTGCTGTGTTTCCTTTGTTATCTTCCAAAGCCAACACAGCAGGATTTGGTTTGATTAATTCGAGCAGGATGTCAACATTTTGTCCCTTTGCAGCCATGTGCAGTGCAGTCTGGCCTTTTTTATCTGTCCTAAAGCCAATCTCAGGATCCTTGCTAAGAAGGGATCTAACTATCTCTAAGTGTCCCATTCTTGCTGCCGTATGGAGCACAGTCTTCCCGTTGTTCCGAGCTATCTTAGCAAGGTTTGAATCAATCTCCAGAAGCATGTTCACAACATGAATATGTCCTTGTGCAGCTGCAGTGTGTAACGCCGTAGAATTGGTCGAATCTGTGGTCATGACTAAGTTTGGAAAGGAATGCAGCAGTTCCTGCAATACATCTGCAAATTTATACAAAAGAAAGTGTTCACAAGTAAGCTCTCATTTTTACTGGCAATTTTGATTTGCTTTGAAACCCAATGAGTAAGACTAATATATAAAAAACAAAGATCTCGACGAACTGTCCATACAAAAAATCAGATTTACTGATACAGGTCTTTTCCACAGAAAATAGAATCTTGTGTTCTGATAGAAGCAGAAGTAATATGGATTATTCAAGAAACGAAGTCGATTTACTTTATACAATTAATAGAGGACTCACCAAGATGACCCTGCCTTGCTGCAACATGGAGTGTATCATAACCATTATTTGCCACAATAGAAGCAACTTGAAGGTCTAAATGTTTCAAGAACTCAGCAACAACCAAACTGTGTCCATTCTCAGCAGCAACATATAAAGCAGTCTCACCCTCTTGATTTTGCTGACATAACAAATCTTTTATGCCTTTTTCATCAAACTTCTGAACAATTTCTTTCACCTTTTCTAAATTCCCAGCTCTAGCTGCAAGATGCAAAGGGGAATCACCTCGTTTCCCCGGTGAATCCTTACCCCTTTTCCTCTCACCACCAAAACTCTTTTGCCTCTCCATTGCCATCCGAAAACTTTTCTGTTTTTCCATTATTCCTCTAAAGCTCTTCTGCTTCTCCATAGCCCCATTTCGAAAACTCTTCTGTTTTTCCATTGTTGCACCCTGGAAACTAACCTGTTTTTCCATGATCATAAAGAATTCAACCCCCAAAATCCTAATGGATATCTTGTATATTGGAATAAAGATACCAACTTTTTCCACTTTCAAGAACAACAAAGATTGAAACTTTTCATCATTATCAATTCAATTTGGAAAGGGATGTGCTAAGATACCAAAAAATCTCACATTTCTAGCAAAAACTCACAAAAATTTGAAGCAAACTTAAGAACCCTTTATACTGTAAGTCTTGTAGCTCTCCAGCAAATCACAAGTCCAGAAAGAAACAATCTTTTCAGTGGATTTACAGAACTATAAAGCATATCAAGAACTCAAACAGACAAAAAAAGATCCAATCTTTCAACAAATATAGAGCTCAAACATCACTTTTGATGAAACCCCAGAAGCTGAAAATCAGATGAAATCATGAAAAACCCCCAAAAATATCAAGAACAGGAAACACCAACCATCAACCTTATGGGATATAATAGTCGCTCCACATGTAAAAACAAAAGAGCAGTATAAGCAACAAAAGGGTCACTGAATCCAATGGTTTTGCCCACTTTTTGTTTTTGTCAGGCTCATGTAAAGTTGAAGTCTTTACTAATATTAAAATCCCCAAATGAAATAAATCAACAGAATATGACTCCTCCTTTTTACTTTTTTCACAGTATATTAGAATATAGACCTTTGTGATGGCTCTTCCTCGAACTCTGTTCGTTGCGGGAGCTTTAGTGGATCCAGCTTGCTATAAAAGAAATTAGAATATAGAAGGTTGTTACTTAAAGAGGCTTACTTGTTCAACATTCTGTTTCTTTTAGTACTTGGTGTAGCTTAGTGATCAATGATATAATGGAGAATTATAAAGTCTTAGATTTAAATTTCAAGAAAAGCAAAATACTAAATGATCTTTTCTTATCTATTCAAAACTTCAGGACGAGTCGAGTTATCGGTACCTATATTGATGGAAAGTAGCATGTACTCCTTGTGTTTCAACAAAGATATGTGAAATATATTAAAATAGGCTTTAATTTTGTTGTCTTAAGTAAAGATAGTGAAATATACTAAACCGCCCATATATGTCACGGGAAGTAAAAATGATATTTTCATTGAACGACAACAACAAACTCAGCAAAATCCTACAAGTAAGGATCACTATTTCAGGAAGATAGAAGTTGTTTCCGCTAGAGACATTTTTCATTGAAATAGATTTAAAATGAAACAAAGGTAACAATAATATTTCATGAAATTAGTTAAGATGCGTGTATACTCTGGCCATAGAAAAAAGGACAAGTTGTAATTGGTCTCTATTTGATGTTGTGTGTTACCCTCAAAACATGCACTAAAAGACAAAGATTACATAACAAAGAGCAGTGGGGGGCCATTGGCCATTGTTATATATTGCAATATTCTTTAGGCAAGCTCATGAGTCATGAGATGATAAGATAATTGGTGGGGCCACCCCATATGTTGGGTTCCACAATGTGATACAATAATACACTACTTCCTCCGTGCATTTTTACTTGTCACTATTTTACTTATCGAAGTTAATCTATTTAAACTTTGATCAGTATTTTAAGATAAATTTTTTTATCATATTGATATGAGAAGAATTGCAACTTCTAAATTTTTTGTATAATTTACAACTATCTAAACTTTATATTTCAAATATTAAATTTAATTTTGAAATTTAATACCTGATAGAGTATCTAACATTTGAAGGGATAAAATCTTTACTGTTTTTAATGTTACCAAAATTTATAGAATTTTGGGAGTCCCATTCTGACACCCCTGAATGTAAGCATGTAAAAAGATTCCCATTTCTTTGGTAAATAATGTTGGGCTAAAATTTTTTAAAATATTTTTATTATAATGTGATACTATTTATTTTGAGTTAAATATATATAATTTGAAAAAGCTTACCATAGCTATTTTTTTAAAAAAAAAAAATCCTTTTTCTGTTTTTTTGATAAATATTTTATTTTCGTATAATTTATATACATAGAACTAACATGAGCCGTCTAAACTTTGATTTTTATTTTATTTTATTTTATTTTTTGTTTAATATTGTAAAAGGAAGCAAAGCCATTTTTTGCTTCTTCTATTAAATGTAACAAGTCGAAGTTCAAAATAAAAATCTTTCCAATCAAATAGTTCCAAAAATGACATAAAAGGCAAATCTTGAAACTCAAAGTAATAGAAAAACTCCAAAAATAATATAAAATGACACTTTACTGTTACGATGGCTCGTTTATTATTAAGGTTTCATGATGTTGATGACAAAGTATCTAGTGAAATTCTTGCGTTAAAAAGTTCAGAATTAATATTTTTCAAAAAATAAAATTTCCTAGAATAATAATCTTTGCTACAAGAACTATCAAAAATCCATCCATTACTAATCTGGCAAACCACATTTCAAGTAATAATTCTAGATTCTCCAATCAATAATTGGTTACCAAATAGTACCAATTATGGCCATCTAGATTATCTTTAACATCACTAGAACAGCAATAATAAAATGTAATAATGATTCCGCCTCTGTACCCTTCTTCACTTAAATACCAAGCTTTTGAGCCTCGTCCAAAGCTGAAACTACAGACATGCGCCAAATCCACACATCATGGAACTGTATTCTAACCGCTGAATCAGAGTTCCTGGGACAACAATGACAGGACCTTTATATGAAGTACAAATAACATCGAATTAGTCCTAGACCCCGTCAAGAAACCTTCAGGCCAAACTTCATGAGGAAACTGTATCATCAAATCTGTAAGAAGTACATGTTCCGAGGAGTATACAAATATACCATCTGTTCCAGTTGCTTGAAGGAGTTGCATTGTTTAATATGGGGCATCAGCCACAGAAAATCAAGCAACTTCATTCAAGAAACTTTCTTAATTAGACCATTCTTGCGCTACATTACAGCATCATCTGGGTTTCCGACCATGAAAATTGCATGTGTGACCCCGACATTAGAATAAATATAGGCCACAGAAACAAACTGGATCACTCTGGTAAATCTCCTGCCCTTCTAGGCCAAGCTAATTGTGGACTCTCGTGCCACAAATATCAATGTTAAGACGACTGAAAATGGATAATCTTAGCTGTCAATGCAAATGCCAGTTACATAAAGGATGTATCTCATCAATCCTTTCCTTGATATATATAACCAGTTCAGCTTCAAAGTTTGCTATTTCCAAGGTCACCCTAAATCTGCAAGGAAATCATAAGAAACAAGCATGCCGAAAATGAGCACATAGTTGTCTATATAGACAAATCAAGGCTACAACTCTTAATCCACATACTATATGGAAATGGACCACTTAGGATTAAACCACATACATACTAGCAAAGCATTTTCCCAACAGAAAAAAGATTAATTCTCCGTAACACTTTAATGAAGCATCAACCAAAGTTATGTGTTTGTTTAACAGATCCATTTGTTTAAACTTGGGAGTTCTGCTCAGCAGTCGCATACCTTCACGGGTGTCTTCAACAATTCTAATTGCCAACGCGGAAATTCATAGCTGCCAATGCAAATGCAAGTTGAGCAAAGAGTGCACTTTCATGTACCCAACAGTTGCTGCATGAAACCAGTACTTTGTGCGTCATCATTGCCAATATTTCTGCAAATGTTACTAAATCTGCCAGAAGAACATATAAAACATGGGAGGAAGTGAGTTTGGTGGGTTTAATGTAGATAGTGAAGCTTATAACTCGATTAAAAGCATATTAACTAGGTTGTTATCATACTCAACTGTACTCCATTCCCTACTACCAATAATCTCCGCAAGAACAACTACCATCCTGAAAATGATGGTACCGGATTGGATCTCTAATGACAATGGTTCGGTGCTCGATCTTTGCCAAAAGCTTAGCAAATAAATGACAATCTCCACAAATCCTGAGATTTTTCCTGATTCTAATGGTCTTCTCTCTAGACATGCTCATTACACCAAAGACGAGAGCTATTTTCTCGCTATGGTACAGAAGTGAGTCTTCCATTTGTTCATCTTCAAGATCTTGCAAGACAAAGTTTGTGTCTGGAACATATCCCACTTCCTTTAATCTCCAAATAATCTGATTTAGCTCTTTATTAATTTCCTCTCTTTGTGGATGTGAGTTGTCTCCCATTATAAAAGCATGGATTTGTTTGTTTACTTCGATCCAGCTGCATCCCGGTTTCTTCCTCACTCCTCTTTCCTTCATGGAACTTCTCAAGTCCATAACATCTTCCCATTTTTGATTGCGCGCATATATGTTAGATAGTAATATGTAAGTCCCAGCATCACTTGGATCCAGCTTTATAATTTGTTTGGCAGCATACTCAGCTAATTCCATGTTACGGTGTACTCTGCAGGCACCAAGCAATGTTCTCCATGTCACTGCATCTGGTTCACATTCCATTTCGTGGATTAGTTTCACTGCTTCATCAAGCTTTCCAGATCTTCCAAGAAGATCAACCATGCAACCATAGTGTTCTCTTCCTGGATCAATACCAAAGAGCTTCTTCATTGAGCGGAAGTAATATCGTCCATCTTCTACCAGTCCTGCATGGCTGCAAGCAAATAAAACTCCAAGAATAGTGATGCAGTTTGGTCTGATACCTGAGACTTTCATCTCCTTGAACAATTCCAGTGCTTTTCTGCTGAAACCATTCTGCGCATAGCCTATGATTATGGTGCTCCAGGAGATGACATCCTTCTCTACCATCTGAGTAAATATTTGGTTGGCATCTTCCAAATTGCCACACTTGCAATACATATCCAAAAGTGCATTGTCAAGGATTAGGTCACGCTTGAACTTGAGTACATGAACATGGACTTGCCTTCCCACTTCTAAAAGTGCCAAACTAGTACAAGCTCTAAGAGCACTTGTCAAGGTCGACTGATCAGCTGAGAATCCAGCTCTCTTCATTCTATTAAAGAGAGTCAAAGCTTCATCCCCATCACTGTTTTGAGCAAATCCACCAATAATGGAATTCCAAACGACAATATCCCCAGTCACCATCTCATTAAAGGTGCTCATTGCACACTCGAGTTGACCCATTTTGGAGTAAACGTCAATAAGAGCACTTCGGACAAATACATCAGACTCCAGACCTACTTTAAATATGCTGCAATGGAGCTGCCTAAGATTGGAAAGGTCATCACAAGCTCTCAGAACGGAGGAATAAGTAAACATATTAGGTCTCACGCCATCTCTCATCATGAATATCAAAAACTCCAAAGCCTTCTTATTGATCTTAGCACTCGAGTACGCAGCTATCATGGTAGTCCAGGAGACAACATTCCTGTCAAACATTTGATCAAACAAAGCTTGCGCTTCATCCAACATGTTAAACTTCACATACATGTTCATAAGTGTGTTAACGAGGAACGTTTTAGGCTCATAACCATTGGAGAACACATGTTGGTGGACCAGTTTACCTTGTTCCACCGCCCCACGGGCCAAACAACACTTAATGAGTTCAGAGTAGGTGACAGCATCAGCCCATATCTTGTGCTTTTGCAAGGAATTCAATGCATTCATGGCCCTGGGAAGATCCCTTGCATAGCAGTAAGTAGTAAACTCATCAAGCAAATCACTACTTTTGATTGGTACTCTCTCATTCTCCCACTGCGTCGCTTCAACAGAGTAACAGCACAGACGTTGAAGCAGAAGTGGTGACAATGGACCAGACAAAACCAACCCCCATACTGGTACGATGTTTTCTTTGAATCTCAATATGGATTTCATCTCATTTTGTGCTGTAGGACTCTGAAGATTGAACAAAAACTAAATCATTACAATTAACAGCTCCCTATTCTTTTTGTACATTCCAAATGTATAAAGAACAGATTTTTTCCCCCTGTTTCAGCAATAAAATTCTCCAAGTTCAGATTTTTTTTCGATTCTGTATGATTTACCTTTACCCCTTTGACAATCAACTTATATTTAACATTATCCAATATAAAGAAAGACAGAATTGCTGAAGTAACTTTCTTTGGAGCATATAACCAAACAGGTTGTAGGCATACCAGAAACTAACAAATTAGAAAAAGAATTGCCCTCACACTTCACAGAAATGAGACGGTCACGCCAAGATTCAGTGTAAGCAATTTCAAGAATTTGGGTGTTGAAACTAAGAATGTTGTCTGATTTCAAGCAATCTCCAGCTGCCGCTATTTGGAGATACTGAGGAACAACTTTTGGACAATTAACGATGAATCATGTATTAGTAACTTCGAGAAAATGACAACAATGGTCTATTATGTTTGGAATATGTTTAAAATAATCCCTTAAAATATACACTCATGACCAGTTTGGTCCATTTAAGTTTATTGCACTTTTGATCTCCATCAAATTTTTTATTTTCACCTTTGAAACAGCTTCAAGCAGAAATGTAAGAAACCATCGTGGTGCTGGGTCCTTCCTCGACCCTGTGCATAGCGGGATAGCGAAAATTTTAATGAATCGGCTTTCTATTCGAGAAGCTCTTAACTGGTTAAAGAGCGAACTTGTTAATAGTTTTGTGGTGACGATGAGAGATAAAGGACAATCCCACTTTTCACCATTAGCTAGTTCATCAAGCTTTTCTGATGTACTGCTTTTGTTTTAGGCAACAATTGAAAAGGCACCTTTCAAATAGAAAAAAAAATTCATATTTGATAAAGACGGCAACTTGCACACAATAACTAATTCATGTTATCTTTCACCAACACAGATATCGTATCGGTTAAATATGCGCAACATCAGATGAGTTGTTCCAAAGAGTTAATAATACTATACTTGGGATGTTGGAGTTTTACTGTAGTAGTACAGATTATTTAAAAGTTTGGACCGACTCAAATCTCGAGTTGGAATGTCAATATGATGAGCATAATAATTGGTTGCAATCCGTCCGCCGTTTGAACCTGAAAGTGCAGTGGGATACCCTCTTCCCTTTTGTCATGTGGCATATATGGTTAGTCCGTAATGAAAACAAAGACGACTGCAAAAATACCCACAAATCTAGCCCTAGAATACATCTCTCTAACCAGAGGAGACAGACCTAAACGTTGGAAACCACCTGACATAGGTTTTAAGCTCAATACTGAACCCTTCCAGTGGCAATGGTGGTATCGGGGGAGTCGTAAGAAATATACGTGGTGAGTGGATTGCCGGCTCTACGGGGAATATAAGAGCCACAACGCAGAACTATTAGCTCTCTTTTTGTAAGGGCGAAATACAACACCCCTGTTTTGCAGAATAGCCATATCGCTAACATATTTTGTACTACTACTGATATTACTTCTGCCACTCCTATGTATTGATGCATATAATGCTTCCCAAAAACAAAAAAACATCAAAGCACCTGTTGGGAGTGGGAAGGAAAATTTCACAGCAGTCAACCTGAACTGATATCACAGAAGATTCGTATACCGGAGGTGATAACATAATAAAAGTATTCAAAGTCGATTCCATTGGGGGGAAAACATCATCGTATAAAAATCACTAGAAACTGTATAATACATCCATATCTAGAGTGCTAAAAGCTCCCTTACAAACAAAACGCCGGTCACAAGCACTTGGAACTTAATCCGAGAAAAGGTAAAGAAAGCCCATAAAATAGTTGACATATATTATGCTCCATTCTCTGTTGAGATCTCTTTCTGTGCAAGCATCTTTTCTATTATCATCTTGAGCGCAGGGGCACTTGCCCGGCATTTATCATCTGAAAAGCACGATCTTCCTTCTTCAGCTGCTTTACATAGTTGTGGATCCAGTGGTACTTTCCCAAGAAAAGGGACACCCATATCGTTGCACATCTTTGCAGCGCCTCCCCCACTGCTATCAAAAACTTCACTACAAGCAATCAGATTCAGCATTTCTGGGGCGTTTTCTCTGATATAAGACATGGCCCACTCAGTCATGTCTTTCTGCTCGCCAGTCTCTGACATTCTCATGAATTTGAATTCTGAGAGTGGCTGGGAAAGACCACTCATGTTCTCAACAACACCAAGAACCTCCACACCAACTTTTTTGCAAAAAGAAACTTCCTTTCTTACATCTATCAGAGATACCTGTTGTGGGGTTGTGACTATAACTGCGCCATCTATTCCAGTTGCTTGGAGGAATTGAACGATTGAAATGTGTTCATCTGACGTCCCAGGTGGAGCATCAACCACAAGGAAATCAAGCTCTCCCCAATAAACTTCTTTGAGGAACTGCTTAATTAGACCATTCTTACGAGGCCCTCTCCATATGACAGCTTCATCAGGGTTGGGGAGCATGAAACCAATTGACATGACGCCAAGGTTAGACTCAAGGTAAACAGGGGACCATCCAATGTTACTCTGGTGAATCTCTTGTCCTTCGAGACCAAGCATCTTTGGGATGCTGGGGCCACAGATATCAATGTCAAGGAGACCCACTTGAAAATCCATAGCTGCCAATGCAAAAGCAAGTTGAGCTGAGAAAGTACTCTTACCAACTCCACCTTTGCCAGATAAAACCAGTATTTTGTGCTTCACAGTTGCCAGTCTTTCTACTATTGCAACCAAGTCTGTATGAAACCATAAATACAAAAACATAGAAAGTGAGGACAGTGTATAAATTGACAAATAAAAATGCTACCACGACATAGAACTTGACAAATAAAAATGCTACCACGACATGGAAAATGGCAGGTATACACTATTGACCACTTTATATCAATTTTCAAGAACCTAGGGAGTTAGCAAACTAGCTCTCAGTATCAAACAAATTATCCATTAGAAAATGCAGTCAATAACTGCCAATATTTCCTCTGCCGCTCGCTGCAATACACATATACAAGAAATTACATGAGTTGCACCATATTACATGAAATCATCAGATAAAAAATATTATCATACAATCAAATTAAGGTACCAAAGTAATGGTTTTAAAATTAGAAATGGTAACATCCAACAGAAGATAGAGAGTGTCTGCCCGGAGGTGCTTGATTTCCTTTGGGCATTCTTAGTGTGAATGTTAGCACATCTTTTTGTGGTGAAGATGATCCTCACTTTCTTCGCTCATTCTCCATTGAAGACTCTTGAGGAAAAATAGAATAAAATAGACATCCTTCAACTTCTTAAGTTGGATTCTTGCTGCACAGACTACAAACTACCATCCTAGAATCATAGTAAAACATGCACTTTCAAGATCTGTGACCTCACTCTTTTTGTTTGCATATGACATGCCAAGCTTATGTCTTTCCATGAACTTTCTATTAAAAGTTCTGTTAGTGGTTTAAATTTTTTAACATGGTTATGATTATGGTAAGTTCCAGATAAAATGAATTTAAGCATCCCTTTTTTGTAACTTTTAGGTACTTTATGAGCATGATTGTCGCCAAGGATACCAAGAAAACATAACGGCATAAATAACAAACAAGAATAGAAATTACTGAGGAAAACGTTAGTTTTCTGATCAGCAAGCTCCCCACAGTGACGTATCTACATTCTTATCTTAACCTCTCCTTTTTTGATAGGTCATTCTTATCTTGTACTTGAGCAACAAGAGCACTCTAACTACTACTAGTGCTTCATATATAATGAAATTGCCAATAGTTACAAAATAGTCTCCCCATTGTGTTATATTAACTTAGTTCGAGTACCTATTAAGCAATACTAATTAGTATATTCTCTATTCTAAAAAACAAAAGCTTTTGTCATTTCCATAATGACAAACTAATTGGGACGTAGAGATGTTTTTTCTTATCATTTTAAATAGACATACTAACAATAACAGGTGAAAGTTTTTATGCTTTCTTAGAAATTATGTAACGCAGGTCATCATTGTGACAATATACGACTAGAGAGTACTAATATATATCATCAAAAAATATACAGTAAATCACAAAGAGAGAACTGTTGGGAAAATTTTAATCCTCCTAAAGAGATTCTATTCACTCCCCCATGGAAAGTGTGACAATCTGAACTTAAAAACTCAATTGGCATTATTATGTAATGCCTTCAAGGCATCAAAAGACGACAACGAGCAAGCTGCAATTACTAAAAATAAACACTAAAATAAGAACGTGATAGTATCCAAGGGTGTGAACCTATAATGACGACCATTCAAGACTAGGGTTCAAATTCATCAGAAGTAAAACAGCTAGGTGATTTCTTTTTTGATGATCGTAATGCCTGGGCCAGCTTTCACACACCTTGACTAAATCCATGAAATATTTGTCACCTCCAAAAGGTACCAGGTAACTCTTTCTACCAAGACTAGGATAGATAGGAAGCATCACCTAGTATTTTTGTCTCCGCTAAGATTTAAACCTGACACCTCATGATTCCCAACCACTTCATTGATCACTAGGCCACAACTACGGTGCAAGCTAGGTGATTTCTTCTCAACAACAACTATGACTCGTTTCCAAACTAGTTAGGGAGATAGTTCCTTCCTCAACAATAACTACTACGCCTCAATCCAAACAAGTAGGGGAGGTGATTTTCCCCATCTGCCTAAAACTTAGCACCCCATAATTATTCAAGAACATGCAATGTTTTGGGAGGATACAATATAACATCCTACTGTCACAAAATTGACACCCAACATCTCAAAGATAACAAAAAACAAGCTCAAAAAAATATCTTTACAGAATCATAATATGCAGGAAAACAAGCAAAACAGTGACCTGGGTCGGGTCCTTTAGGAGCAGTAGCACAAATTTCTTGATTTGGGCATCCTTGGCAAGCATCAGATTTTCCTGCTGTTTCAGATTGTGGACCTGGGCAATCTGAAAAAAAGATGCCATTAGACCATTAAACAATGAAACCAAAGAAGAAAGATGCAAACTTTAAGGTTATCAAGAATCTACATACGTTCAGGAGCATTCTCTGGGATTTCACCGTTTTCCATCTTCTTCAACCAGCAACAGCAGAAGAAGCTTTAATAAAAAATTAAACTTTAATAACTGCTAAATCAGGAGTTCCAAATTATTATCAAAATATGGGACAAGTAAATTGTTGTAGTTTTTCACAACTTTAGCTTCACAGAAATGGCTGCAATTTTGTCTATTAGGGTTATGAAGTTGTTTGATAAAAATAAATACATAAATGTTTTTATACCGCCTTTTGACTTTTCTTTTTTATATTGGATCGTTTAGTACGAAAATAAATGTCATAAGATTAGTATTTGGTAGAGTATTTGGTTTATCATTTTTCGCCTAATCTTATAATTGATTTAAATTTTTTTTTCATTTACATATTTGAATTATTAAGAATTTTTCTATTTTATGTAATTGAATTAAAGTAGATAGAGTAATTATCGGATAATATTAATTTTTTTGCGGCCTTCTAATTAACTAGAAGAAGAACAATTTTATCATCATATTTTGCTATTTTCTTACTTGATTTATTTGAAGATAAATAATTTTATTTTTAATAAATTTATTACTTACAAAACATTAATTTTTAATTTAATAAAGATATACTATCTACTTTTAAAATTGAATAGATGGTAAACAATAGTAAAAAATGAATAAACCGACTGCATTTATAAATAAAAATTACAACTTGTAGTTTTAATACGAAATTCATATCTTACGACTTTGAAAATTCATCTAGCAAAGTCATTGAACATGTTTTGAGAAACAATCACACAATTTTTGTTGAGTAGTCCCTATATCCTATAAAACGCAGCGAGAATCAAGTCAGAGCTATTGAAATTTTTTCCCGCATCATTACGGATGGTTCTATAAAGATTTCATGAAAAATTATTGTGCTTTTCGTAAATTTGACTTTGTGAAAATAATGAAAATTATTGTCCAATAAATGCAAAATGAGCTTAGCCATGAGACCTGCCCAACCCCATCTGTTATGATGTTAATGTTGAGATATGATTTTTCCAGCCTTATGCCAACTAAGTCAAAGCTTGATTGAGTTCGAACCGTTGATCCATATGTCAAAAATATTATTTAATTTAAATTAAAATTTTAGTTTATAAGTTTATTTTTCAAGCTTTCTTATTTATTTGTCAAAAAGATTATTATTTTTTAAGCATAGGATGACTTAAATTCATGATCATTATTTACCATATTTGGTTTGAAAAATTTTTCATTTCTTGATGCTATATATTTTAAATATGAGATTGTAATCGAAGTATTACTAATCATATATATAAAATACATATTGTGATTGTAATTATTATATTTTTTTCATACAATTTTATTAGACATGTTGAAAATTTAATATATTGACGAAATTAAAATTTGAATTCAAATTAACTAATTAAATATACGTACATCTCTCTATACTTATCTCAAAAAAAAATTGTGCTTTGTAGATTTTATTTCATGAAACTTATTATATTTGGTTTAAATGTTAAATACCATAAGACTATTAGTTTTGAGGTGAATATATGAATTATTACCCCACACACACAAAAAATTCATGTGAGAATGATTGATATTGAAATTACCATAATTTGTATATTGTTCTACTAGGAATGCCACTTTTAATGCTATATAAATGAATTACTAATTTCGATAATATATTTTCTTTGTATTAACACCATCAAATTAACTATCAATTACTCCAAATTGTTACCATCAAAGGATGTAGTGTAGTAGATAGAAGTTGCTCCTCCCTCGACCAATTCTCGACTCACCTTGAGAAATACTGGATCACACCCTTGGGTTGGGCTTGGGTTGGGGTGGGGGGGGTTGTCAAAATGCATTGTGCAACTGGATAGAAACCCAAGAAAAACTATATCACAACATTGAAAATTACTATAATCAAATTGCTTTCAAGAAAAACATTAATATGCCCTACTCCAAGAACAAACAACTGCTTGATCTAGAAAGAAACTTCAGCAAGAAACCTTAAAATCAAAATTGTTTGATCTCAACTCAAAAACTGCAAGGAATCTCAATATAATCTCGGCGCTTAACCAAAAGTATGGAGGAACAAACAGACCCAAGAGAAACTATCAGTAACTACCTACTCTTCCTCAGCAATTCTTCCCTTCTCGCTGACGTAGATACCATCAAGGAACTTACGGATATCTTTGTTCTTCACATGGCATTTCTGTCCCCAAAAAAAGGGAGGTAAACTCAGTATGCAAGAACTTGAAATTCATTCTAAAGAGTAAGCAAACACACATTACAGTAAAAATGTAACAAACAGATAGAACGGGATATTTACTTGGTTTATCAGGGCAGCTGATCGCGAGACAAGTTCAATGTCATTCCCATCCAAGATCAACTCATCCTTGACTTTCTCTGAGCGGACAACAGTAACACCGTTAAGCATATCTACTTTCCTCACCTGATACAGTCACAGCAAACTAGTTAGTCTCTTACAGCCTTACACTTAATTTATGTTAACAAGTGTAAGAGCCAAAAAATTGAACATTCTCAAGGTTATTTACATGTCCCTCAAGCTAAATTATGAGACAACAATTTGATGACGATGACAACATTGAAATTGCTACAAGCCAAGCATAGTAACCCAGTGATAAGAGTGGAGAACTACAATTAAGATCAGTTCTACATTCTCTAATTTTAGAAGAGCGTAGTCAAACATATCAATCAATCTAGGACGACTTTTCCTTTTGCTACGGAGAAAACATTTACTCTCAAAATACTTTCTTCAAACATTTACTCTCAAAATACTTTCTTCATTGTCTTACAACTCTTGTTCACCGTTTGTATAATCTTGAAACAGACATTTCAATAAAATAAACCATAATTGAAGCTCATCGCAGATAATTAGTGTATACAGTAGAAACATGAGAAGCGTTCAAACCCAATGGTTTTCAGATTTTTAGTCTTTTCAGGTGACCCACACATGCTAAAGGGATGGATAGAGTCCAAAATAAAAGCTGCAAGAACCAAAGTCACCAGACTCATTGAATGTTTGTCTATGCTTTTTGTCTACCTATTTGGAAAGCTATCACCAAGCAGCTAATGCAAAAGCCATGATCGAAGTGTATTCATTAGACGTTTAGATCTTGGATTGTGTAAATTGTTTTCTCCAAGGAGAATTTTCCACCAAAGGAACAAATTGAGATCCACCCATTATAGTTGGAGAATCCATTCACTTATGAACATCTCAACCCTTACCGCGGACACTTCAAAAATGTTAACAGGTTCGCGTCAAATCCTTGAAAAGTAGAACATTTTTACAGGATTGAACCCAGGTGCGGCAGAGAGCCCGAGCAATGTAGCTAGAGTATATCACCAAAAACACTATCTTTATACCTTATAATGCACATTATAGTTCATACAGCTACCATCTAGAAACACAAAAAGCACTATAGCTATTGTCACTCAAATTTCCAAAGAAAATTCCTAGAACATTTCTAATGTTAAAATCAACAAACAACAGCATCATGGATAATCAAATATTCATAAGTTCCAACAACAGAGAAAAAAAATTTAATCAGATTATCGTCGCTAAATACATAACAAACAAGGGAAAAAATATAACCTTTTTCTCGCCGAGAAAGTTACGGATCTCAATGGACTTATTCCCGCCGGTAATGGAAGCATTGATCGGAAAATGAGCATACACAAACCGCATCTTGTACCGGTACCCTTTAGTAACACCAGTGATCAAATTCTCCACATGACTAAGTGCTGTACGAATAGCAGCAGTAGCCTTGCGAGAACCGAACCAAGCATCAACTTTGAGCTTCTTCTTTCCAGTTTCTTCATCCTTAATGAGCTGAAAGTCGAGATTTAGATGCTTAAAGTTTCTGGTAAGTTTTCCTCTTGGTCCTTCTATTTCGATTTGCTTTGCTTTTACTTTGATTGTTATCCCATCTGGGATATCCATTGTTTCCGATGAGAGAATCGTCTTCATTTTTCGTTTTCTTCTCTCTCCGTCGGCGTTTCTGCGAAATCAATGCAAAAACCCTAGCAGGAGATTTGTTGAAGAAGGAGAATTAGGGATTTTAGCAAACCTAGAAATGATGTTTTGGGCTTATTGAGAGCTTAATGGGCCTTCAACATATGATGTTTTGGAATAGATTGGCCCATTTCATCCACCACTACATTTAACAAATTAGCCAAATCTCTCTGTTCACTTTTACTTGTCGGTATTTCGCTTTTCGAAAATAATTTAACTAAATTTTAAAATTTGATTTAGTTTTTCTAAAATTTAGATGATTGAAAACTATGCTAGAAATGCTAGAAGTTGTAACCGTTCTCATATTAATATGATGAAAAAATACATCTTAAAATATTTATTTTGAAAAGAGAAATAGTAACAAGTAAAAGTCAACAGAGAGAGTAATATTTAGACACTCTTTAATCCAACAACAATAACAATATGTCCAGCTAAATCTCACGAAATGATCTAGAGAAGTGGAGTGCACACAGACCTTACCTCTACCTTTCAAAAGTGGAAATATTGTTTTCGAAAACCCTTGGTCCAAGCAAAACATTCCAAAGCAATAAAAACAACAAATAGTACTACGAAAAAAGTAATAAGATATTCAAAGAACAAATAGTAACAGAAATCGAAGGACAAGAAACTATAAGAGTAATACTTCAACTACTGGTATGGATCAACATCAAAACATTATACTCCCATTTAATAACCTTATATCCTAATTTGTATTCCGCACAATGTCATATTTATGATTATGTTCTTGATAAATTAGTGACTTACAAAATTTCTTACCTAGAAGACATAAAAGTTTCTACTAGCATAATATGTTCAAAACTTTTACAAGTGAAACTCCAAATACCCTTTTGGTGAAATCCAACACACAAATATGGTTAAATTGTGTTAAGTATCATTAAATAGAGGGAAAGTAGACATTGATACTACAAAATCAACTCTAAGGGAAGTGCAAATTGAGATAAGGAATAATAGTTTTCATTATTAAACTCTGTGTACAATCAAATAACATCATATAAATTGAGGCAAAAGAAACGTATGCTTTTATAATATCACTATTAATTCCACAAGTATCACAAGAATTCTTGGAAACATGTATATCTAATTGATAGGATTTGGAAGAAATTATTCAATTCACATGTTTTAGACTTTGGAATTATTAAACAAGGTGACAACATCAAATTCAAAGTAGTGTTTGTCTGTTTAGTTTACTAAAGTCAAAAGTCAATGAATACACTGAAAAGTACCCAAAAGATAATTCACTTTGAAGAAGGAAGCAGTCAACACACTGTACAACCATATTTATTCTAAGCAATTGCAGATATAATAAAATTAAAACTTTTTGTTGTTTCTTATATTAAAAATCATTAATTTGAAACAAATTTTCTATCTCACGGGGCATACTATACTCTCTCTAAGTTTCACTTATAGTACTTCTTTTGTCTCGTAACACCCTTTTCCTTTTTGTTCGTCTTAAAAAAATGTCAAAATAATTTAACTTTAATTTTTTCAGATGATTTCCAACCACACAACACAAATCATGAAGTCAAAGAATGAACAATAGATAAACAAAAATTGAAACTTTTTTCAAAATTGCTTCAGTAAACTACAAGGAAGTTGTGTTCTTAGCCTTACTAGTTTGACCCCATTTAAGTTGAAGATTTTTCCATGAAGTCTGTTAACAGTGTCAAGAATCAAAATATGGAGAAGACCAATTTCAGAACATTTCTTGGTTTTCTATTGGTGTTACTAAGCAGAATTTGTGTCTGTAGTGCTACAGAGACTGATATTTATTGCTTGAAATCAATAAAAGATTCATTACATGACCCTCTCAATATTTTAGGCTCATGGGATTTCAACAATTATACTGAAGGCTTCATCTGTAGGTTCTCAGGAATCCATTGCTGGCATATTGATGAGAATAAGGTACTAAGCATAGAACTCTCAGGCTCTGGATTAATCGGTGAGTTTCCTCGTGGCATTCGAAATTGTACAAGCTTGACAAGTTTAGATCTTTCAGGGAACAACTTGTATGGAACTATCCCTTCTGATATTTCAGCAATACTTGGATATGTTGTATTACTTGATCTCTCAAATAATGCGTTTTCGGGTGATATACCACCTAGTATAGCTAATTGTTCATTTCTTAATACTCTAAAGCTGGACAATAATTATCTAGAGGGTGAAATTCCAAGCAGAATAGGAGATTTGTCCCGCCTTAAGACGTTCAGCGTAGCTAGCAATTATTTGATTGGGACAGTGCCATTGTTTGTTAGCAGAGATTTCCCAAGTGAGAGTTTTGCAAACAATTCAGAGCTATGTGGGAAGCCCTTGAAGGTATGTGAGGAGGTTTCTTGGATGTGGAAACATATAGATCGTGCTTCGTTCATCAAAGCTTTTGTGATTGGTTGGGTGCTTTTCTTTACATTGGTTTTAGTCCTTTGCTTGTTTAAGTTTCCTACAAAGGCTTTCAACAAGATAGTCTCGTTGAGGTCAAAGAAACGAGGAAGTAAAGAGGAATTAAGCAGCCAACATAAGGTAAAGATCCTGCTGAGTTACCTTTTCTTCTGTAGTTCTAATATCCCTAATGATCAAATGTGATAGCAATAAGTTCTCAAGTTTCTGCTCTGTTCTTCATATGTTCAAATGATTGGACTTGTTGTTTTATTGGCAGATATTAAAGCTGGAGAAGTTTGTTACGAGAATGAGCTTTACGGAGCTTGAAAACGCGACTTCTGGTTTTAGTGAAGATCATTTAGTAGGAAATGGAATGTTGGGTAAAGTGTACAAAGCAATTCTTCCAAATGGCTGGACCCTTGCCGTCAAGAAGCTCAATGACTGGGAAACTTTGGAGGACGAGTTTGTCTCGGAGATTACAACTCTTGGTGGTCTGAGGCATCGAAACCTATTGCCTCTAATAGGTTTCTGTGCTGAAAAGCAAGAAAGACTTCTTGTTTACAAATACATGCCTAATGGAAGTCTTGATGAATGGCTGCACACAAATGAAGAAATAGCCAAGATTTTGGATTTCCCTCTGAGAGCTAAAATTGCACTTGGGATAGCGAAAGGCCTGGCTTGGCTTCATCATGGTTATGAATTGCACGTTACACATGGAAGTATAAGCACGCGATGTATCTTGCTAGATCAAAATTTTGAACCAAAAATATCTAACTTTTGGGAAGCAAAATTTTGGAGTAAGAATGATACTGCATTAAGTTGGAGTCTTTTTCCAGTAGCTGAATATTCTGGTTTAGGCTCTTACAAGCAAGACATCTACTGTTTTGGCGTCGTGCTTCTAGAGCTTATAACAGGGAAGGAACCACATGAATTGACCAGCTCAAGAAACCTATTCGATCACTCGCCTTGTCTACTTGATGCAGATAGAGATTTGCTTGGGAAAGGAGTAGACGATTTAATCCTCCAATTTCTTGAATTAGCTTGTAACTGTGTGAAATTCTTTCCGAATGAAAGGCCAACGATGCTGGAAGTATATGATACACTCAAGAATATTTCTCAAGGTCGGAGGGACTGCATACAGAAGACACCAGTATCAACCGATATTTCAAGAAAATATGACTAGTACTATTCTCATTGAGGTAGTGGTAAGGTCTGCGTACATTCTACCCTCCGCAGACCCTAGATTCCACTGCATATGTTGTTGTTCTTGTTTATGACTAGTACTATTGTTTTTATGGTTTCTGAGAGAAACAAATTGGGAATACTCTAAATTAAAGCATGAAATCCGTGCTTCGAGTCTGTATGCTGATAGCTTCTGCTGTAACTGTAATATATATGAGTCCGTATATGAAATCTACAACGTTGGAAAGCATTACTGGTTGCAATTTTTCAAGTCATGGCATTAACATCCTGTAGTTTCTTTATTTAGATAGATATTATTTTCATATTGTCTTTTCACTTATTCCAACTTCCATATGTTTGAAAAATTCTATGCTGAGAACATTAAAACCACTAATTCAAGAATCATCGATAAATAAAGACAAAGATTGAAGCTTTGTTATTGTTACAAAACCAATATCAGAACAAGAACTTTCTTTTTCATCTGCACATTTCTTTGCTTTCTATTGATATCACTTAGCAGAATTTCTGTCTGCAGTGCTGCAGAGAGTGATCTTTTTTACTTGAAATCGATAAAAGATTCATTACAAGATCCTTTCAGTTCTTTGGACCTTGGGATTTCAGAAATGCTAACGAAGGCTTCATCTGCGGTTTCAAGGGAGTTAACTGCTGGATAGTTATGAGAATAAGGTAATGAGCCTCAGAGTTTCAGCCTTAGGATTAATAGGTGTGTTTCCTCGAGGCATTTGAAAGAGGAAAAGGACTTCTTGTTTACAAATACATGCCTAATGGAAGTCTTCATGAATGACTTCACTCGAACAAAGATATGGCGATGATTTTGGATTTCCCTACGAGAGTTAAAATTGCACTTCGGGTAGCAAAAGGTCTAGCTTGGCATCATCATGGGTACAAATTACACATTACACATGGAAGCATAAGCACGCGATGTATCTTGCTAGATCAAAATTTTGAACCGAAAATATCCAACTTTTGGGAAGCCAAATTTTGGAGTAAGAATGATACAGCATTAAGTTGTAGCCTTTTCCCAGTAGCTGAATGTTCATGTTTAGGTTCTTACAAGAAAGACATCTACTGTTTTGGCGTCAGCTGGTAACAAGAAAGACACATTACACATGAATTGACTAGCTCGAGAAATCTATTTGATCACTCGCGTTGTCTACTTGATGCACGCAACTGTAATATCTAAGACTTTGTATATAATTTACAACATAGGAAAGCCATATTGATTGCATTTTCTAAAAGAGCCTCAGTGGAGTTATTTACAGCTTGTTACATATTGTTTCATAGGAAGTATTACCTCTGGTGAACGGAAAAAACTCTGTGGTCAGTTCCCTACCGCTTAGTGTGCTGACTATGGAACTGAGAATTAGTCTCATGACTGCTGGTTGTGGGGATACCTTGGGGGAAAAAAAATTGTATCATATTTCAATATCCTTACAAAATGTCACTCATGTGAGCAATACAAGGGATAAACAAAACCTAAACAAAAGTAGAATAAGGGTAGAGTCAATATGAAAACACCCTTTTATTTGACTAACTGAACTTAAATACTCTCCTAATCTTATAACAAGAGTAGAATACACCCCTAAATTCTTGCCGAGCTAAGAGATGTTTTTAACACTTGTGATAGTTCAGGGGTACATTTTAGTTTAATTGGTCAAGTACAGGAGTGTTTTTTAAAATTTTAAATAGTTCAAGATGAAACTAATAACTTGTGTCAAGTTGAGGAATATTTTTAATATTTTTCTCCTGAAAAAATTATTTTAAAATTATATCTAGCAAAAATGATCATGCCATATTCATGGTAGCTTTTGTACTAATAGGTGCACTTTTATGGTGTACATTGTCTCCCTTTTTATTAAGCTTAAGCAACTTGAAGCCGGTAAGTTTTGGAAGGACTTTATATGACTTGACGTGTTCATTTTTTTTCCTCCCAAATGTAACTTGTTGTGTTCAATCTCTATTTTCAATCATCATAAAACTTGTAGGTCAAGAAAAACATTATTTGAATTTCGTGTTCGGAGCTGCATATCGATCGGTTCGGTTCGATATTGAAACTTATCGGTTCGATTTATCGATTATCCATTTGTATATATACTAAATCATTAAAACATTCGCTTATCGATTATTGATCATTATCAGTTTAATCGTTAAGATTTGACACAAGATTTTCTTTAGTGAAAATTACGGGTGACAAACCAAATGAACCATGAAAATGAGTTGACATATTGCATCTTTCTCAAAAACAAACGCTTCCACGTTGTAAAATAATTGAGGATTTGAGACAGTCAATAATAAAAGTATGAACTTGTCAAGGATTTTACATTTCAAATACTACAAATATAATTACTTAATTTATTATCAATTAACATGTTAAGAAAAAATCTAAAATCATTAAGAATTGAGAACCCAATAATAAAAAAATATTAGAACCATTATAGAAATTGCTAAACCAATAATCCATTATCAATAAACCAATAACTTTTTTTCAGTTCAAATTATCGATTTCGATTAGATTTTGAACCGCACAATTTAAGGGTAAGGGTCCTTATCACAAGAAATAAAATTACATTTATATGCAAACTGATCGATTTTCCCCATCAATTCAAGTAAATTTTCTTATACATTTTTTTTCAGTTCTTTTAATTTTTTTTAGTGTTTTGCAATTTTTCATTTTATTTTTAAGATTTTAAATTAATTTAATTGAAAATGTGCATGTGTGTGCTTGTGAGTTAGTGGGGGATATGGAAGGCCAAGGGACATGCAGTTTATTTTTCTCTCTTTTTTTTCTAATTTTCTTTTTTAATGATATTAGTGTGGCACAATAATTATTTGATTTTTACCCATTAACTAAAAAATAAAGATTTGTCGTGATAGAATCTTAATAGATTTTTTTAAAAATTTAATATTGTTGGTGATCATAGCTAATTAGCTACAAACAATATTTTAGTATTAGAACAAAAAAAGGATATTATATTAATTTTCCTCAATATAACCGTGCATTGTACATGTAGTTATACTAGTATTAATTAAAAGTAGTTGTTGACTGTTTTACTCTTATTTATATTTTATTTATTAAAATTATCTCTCTTTATTAAGGTTTTACTAAGTGTTACATTTGTAGTTGCTAATAATAATTACTATTAAAAAATAAAATGAAAAAAATTACTGATTAATTCTGTCTCAAACTCCTAAAACTAATAAATAATTTAAGATTTCTAGAAATCACAACAGATAATTTAACACCGATGGAACACTTTTTTGTTTTTTCATTATACAGAAAAAGAAAAATGACATATTATATGCCAAATTAAGCTCAAATTGCTTTCTTTTAGCTTCTTGCTAAAAAGTCTTTTTTTCAATTTTTTTTTTTTGGTTTTTAAAGTCTTTAACATGTGACCAAAGAATATTTTTCTAATTGCCTTCTCTTTTTTATAAAAAGTAAGTTACATTGCCCAAAAAAACAGTTTTTCTAGCCTTATTTATTCCAAAAAAAGATATTCTTTTTAATGAAATGGAAAACTGAAAAGTTATTATAAATACATCCCACAACTCAAAAACTGCTCAACCTCACTACTCTTAATCTTTTTTTCCCTTCTTTTTTGAGTCTTTAATTTTACATTTTTCATTTTTCATCAAGAAACATGAAAATTAACAACCCCTTTTCTTCATTTCTTCTAATTTCACTTTTTTCAGTTTTTTTCACCAAGTCCATAGCTAATAATGTTATGCTTTTAAATGTCATAAACTTTGGTGCAAAATCAGATGGGAAAACAGACTCATCAAATGCATTTTTAACTGCTTGGGATTCAGCTTGTGGCTCTTCAAAACCAGCAACAATATATGTTCCAAAAGGAAATTTCTCAGTTAAACAAGTACATTTTAAAGGGAAATGCAAGAACAAGGCCATAATTTTTCGTATCGATGGAACACTCGTTGCGCCTTTGGATTATAATGTGATTGGAAATGAAAAAAATTGGATTTTGTTTCAAGGTGTTGATGGTGTTACAATTCTTGGTGGTAGTCTTGATGGACAAGGATCTGGTTTGTGGACTTGTAAGAGTTGTAGCAACAACTGCCCAAAAGGCGTTACGGTATTTAACTTATATATACTGACAGTAAGATGCTTTATGATGTAGTTATCACATTAGTCAAAATTTCTTTCCTCTATAAAAGAAATTATCCAAGTGGGACCAATAGTACTATTAGGAGAAGAATTTTAACTTATATACACTGACCGGATAAAAGACGTAACTATTTTGTTTGTTGTAGCAAGTAAAATTTCATTCCTCTTTAGCAAGAATTGTTCCACGATACGTGTTAAGTTGTAAGAGAAATTTAACTTATATATATCGATAATAAAAGAAATGTAACAAATATTTTATTGGTGATGGACTGATCTCACTAACAAATATTTTATTGGTGATGGACTGATCTCACTTTTCTTTTAACGGATAGTTATCTTTTAGCTGGTCTGATAGTGTGGTATATCAATGGTAAATACTTTTTGTGCTAAATTCAAGTGATGGACTAATCTCGTCTTTCTTTTAATGAATTGTTACGTATAGTTATCTTTAAGATGATCTGATAGTGTGATAGAGGGACGGAAAATGCTATTTCTGCTGGTTAATTGAAAAGACAAGGTGATCAAAGACTGTTTGTTTCTATAAGTTTAACAGTTTTCTTTGAGTGTAACGTTTCCTTCAAATAAGGATAAATGTTTACTTTATGTGAATTAACTGTCAAAGCATTTTCTACTTTGATATTTATGGTTAATTAATTTTCTTTTCTTCCAAACAATAACAACA
>JAPFFP010000012.1:19807819-19830817 GCA_026153255.1 Solanum medicagineum
GGCAGACCAAGTACTGGATTTGTCAAAAATGTTCTTTTCCAGCACATTACGATGATTGACGTTCAAAATCCAATTGTCATCGATCAAAATTACTGCCCCTATAACAAAAATTGTCCTGGACAAGTCTCAGGTGTGAAAGTAAGCGATGTTACATATCAAGATATCCATGGAAGCTCAGCAACACGAGTCGCGATGAAATTTGATTGCAGTAAGAAAAATCCATGTAAAGGAATAAAATTGGAAGACGTTAATCTGAGTTATAAGAATGAACCAGCTGCTGAAGCTTCCTGTGCTAATGTTGCAGGAACAACTACTGGTATAATTCAACCTACTAGTTGTTTATAAGGAAAATATCGAGATCATCTTAGTATAGTTAGCTTAGCTTTATCATTTCTACTTTGTTGAAATCACAAGTGTTTACTTGAATCGCGTCTGGCCTAGCAACTCAAAGTGAAATTGTTCTGTCACAATTCATTTCAATAGAATGTCTTTCTACTTTGGTCTATTTGAAATTACAAAATACATTTTTAGTTTATAACTTTTGTTGTTATTTATAAGCAGCCAGTAAGTTGTTGGAAACCAGAAGCTCTTCATGCAGCATTAACACATGAAGCTTCAGCGCGACCATTTTTGTAACATCTTTAAGCGTTATTCCTCTACATGGATTCGTTTTGCTTCACTGCAACTTCTGTAGCCGATGTTCCATGTATGTCTTCATAGGTTATATCACCTATCTTTACACCAGACCCCTGGAAAAACGGAAAATGTGTAATGTGATTGGTTAGATTGAGGTAAAGGAACACGCGATTGATCTTATTTTATCATAAATAGAAACTCAATTAACCCTTTCAAAAACTATCCAATTTTCGTCATTGCCAATCAGAAGGAGCTAAGAGAGTGCCATAATGGCATTACTCTTGCATGTTTGGCCATTAAAGTATGCCTTGCGAATCAAGTAACTTCCACGTGGCACGTAAATAGTGGCCGCGCAACATGCAGCTCCCCATTCACTCAAAAATGCTTTTGATGAGTCTATTTTGCCATTGGATTTTGCTCCATAATTTTGGACATTGTAAATGGGATTGACTAGTGACTATACAATATTGACAAAAGCTATAGAAAGTATACATGCATTGACTAGTGACTATACAATATTGACTACCTAAAAATGAGTTATACACTGACTATACATCATGGTACACTCAATAAGCTGAATATAGTTCAATTATATATGAAGTATATACCGATTATACATAAAGTATATACTGACTTTTCAATCTCGATCAGCTCAAAATCACCTCTAAATATCCCAAAATTTAGATATGAAGACCTCTCATTGCTTCAAGTCTTTTGATATATAATTTATTCAAAACGATTCACGTATTTTTTTTAAAAAAAAAAGTAGAAAAAAGCAATACAAGAAGGAGGACCGGAAGAAAAAAGGGAAACTTAAATAGATATACTAAATTAAGAAAATATTTATTATTTATAGCAATAATAATTTATTTTTACTGAACAGTTATAATACATTTATATTGAATGCATGATGAACTTTTAACACAAGTACAGATTTATCATAATATTGTTATATATTGTTATAAATGGTAATAAATAAAAAGTATCACTAAAATCAGTAATTATTTATGAAAAGGGATCTACTTAAGTAATTTTTTTAAGAAAAAAAATTTGGAAGCAGAAGAGGAGGAGGAGAAGATGACAATGGCTACCAAGGTGAAGCAGAAATTGATTATTGGTTTGGTATTTCCTTTGTCCATCTTTACTTGTTCCTTATTGACTTGACACATGAATTTAAAAAGTAGAAATAATAGGGTATTTTACCAAATCACGCTTTGAATGTAACAAATGTAATGCCTTGAAAAATGTAATAAGAAAACAATTAATGATAAGGGTAAATTAGGAATTAAATGTAAAATTATCTCTTGATTTTTCATAAAATGGGCAAGTATTATTGGACATTCCAAAGTAGTAAAGTGGACAAGTAAAGATGGATGGAGGAAGTAGTTAAATTGATCAAAGGATTTTTTTTGATATAATTATTCCTAAAAATAACACTACAATCTCAATATATATAAGTGATCCCGAGATAGAAAGTTATCCTCTCATTTAATTTAATCAAATATGAGAAAAATTCGTCCTAAAATTAGTCCTAGAATTAATTACTTCATCTGTCTCAAGCTAATTGAATTTTTAAGACTTTTTTCAATATTCAAAATAGTTGAATTGTTCAAAATTCAAAAAGAATGTTCGAAACTTTTTTCATATTTGCCCTTTCATTTATTGAAGTTTTATATTTTCTACGAGATAAATTGCACTACATATTTATGATTTCACAAAGGGCAATAGTGAAAAGTATGATGTAAATTTTGCCTTGAATATTTTTCTTAATATGTGTATATTATCTCATAAATTCAGTTAATATAGGACAGAAGGAGTATTACTTATTCCTAGTACGCTCATACCAAATGAGCCTTAGCTGCCTTATTATAATGTTAGCAATGTATAGTTATGTTATATACAAACATTAAAATGATAGAAAAATATAATAATGCCCATTCCCCTTTGCGACCTTCCTCTTTCCATTTAAAATTAGAACTTTCCCAACAAACTTTTTGAGATGAAATAAAACAAGCTAAGACTGATATTGTACAATACAACATTACCCCAATGTCTCAAAGGCTCTCGCTAATTGTGGGGTAAGGGAGGGTCGGATGTACGCAGCCTGACCCCTATGTTTAAAAACATAGCGCGACTGTTTCCGGATGATCCATGATGAGCGTCGAAAGTTGCATTGACTAAGACTGATATTGTGATTCATAGAATTGTTGCTTCATTTAATATATTAAAACTTTTATACAAATTCTGGCAATGCATTTGCAATGATAACCAAAACATTAACATCACATGTGTGGAATTAATCAAGATTGAATATTATTAGGAACTTATTAATTAAAGGGATTAAGGTGAAAAATTAGGTGGATATATACTAGGGATTACTAGTTTGAATGCATTAATTTATGTAAGTTGAATGTTTTTGTGGATATAGGAGCTTATTCCTTGTGGTTCATGTATTTTTTTGGTCTATAGTTGAATTTAAGCAAAAATCCACATGATTTAATTGACATATCTAACTCTTTCTAAGAAACTTAGCTACGAAGGACCAATTTGTTTGTGTGTCATCTTATATATTTATATATCAATTAAATCATGTGTATTTTCTATTGGGGAAACTATATAAAATAGATCGAATTATGAAACTATTTACTCAAATTAAACTTAAATTAAACTATTTATTCTTAATGGACCATGACCAAACTATTTACTCTGTAACCGCACTTTCTTCTTTCCTATTTTGCCTATGATGTCAGCATAAATGTTATGAATTAATCCTCTATGATACTCCGTCGGTATATACTATATCGGTATCATATAATCCATCGGTATTTTGATACTCTATTGGTGTCATATAGGATTGAGCTCTTTTTTTTTAAGAAATAAATAAGAAATGTGTAAGAAAAAAATTATTAAAGTCACAATCTTATATATTAAACTCTAATTTAGTAGAAAATATATTTTTTTATGATACTTAGTCGATATATTGATACCATATTGGTATCATATACGAGGGAGCTTAATCCTCTGTGATGCTCTACTGGTACATTATTATCCTATCGGTATCATATGAGATTGGGCTCCATTTTAAGAAAGAATTAAATATGATATCGTAGTGTATCATAGAAAAGCATGTTGCCATCTCTCTGATATTCTGCCAGTATATTGATGCCCTATCTATATCATCTGCGATACGTTGCCAGTATATTGATATGGTATCCACTGTGATACTCTATTGGTATATGATACCATATCGGTATCATATAGGATGGGCGATGATGTCAACATGCGAATATTAAATGTAAATTAATTAGGGGGTATGGATTGTAATTGATTAGGGGCATACATGTAAGGGGTTACATGAATGTATATTGTTTGCTTCAAAGGAATAAGGGCGTAGTTTTTCCTTTTTTATTTATATCGTAGCTATTGTAAAGGAGGTTGTTTTTTATTTATTTAATTATATTCTTTTATTTATTTTTATGTATATGAATGTCTATGATAATTCTTGATGGGACTAGAAATGTCACTATGTTTTCCTTCTAGGTCAAAATGGTAAATTTTTAAACTTTATTCACAGTAGATTTAGCGATTAAAAATTCTATAATATTAGTCGTTCTAACTATTTTCATTTTGAATGGATTGTTGTCACTTTTTCTACGATCTGAATGTATCATTGCTTTTATCTTTTTGCATGGTTAATAACCGAATATCTGAAAAGCCGATAAATGTATATAATAATTAATTTGGTTTGGTTTTAAGAATTTAAAACCAATTAGATTTATTTGATTTTGATTTTGACCAATAACCGATCCAAACCGAGCCATAAACACCTTTGGTACCAAACATCAAATTCTTCTTTTTTTAAAAAAAAAAAAATAATCTCTATACTCTAATACCATTAGAATCAAACCCAGAACATCTGTATACTCGAATACCATTAGCTAAAAACTTAAATCTATTAGACAGAGAACACTTTATATTTACTTAATTATTCTTTCAATAAAATTCATATTTAACATGCTTTTTATCTTCTAGATAAAAGTCATGTCACATGAATCTTTGAAAACATATGCCAATTTTCCCACAAAAAATGTTTTTAAGGAATATAATTGACCATAACTTGTTGAAAACTAATGAGAACCCAAATAAAAGTGGACTTTAAGTTATCTTTGATGCCAATTTTCCCAATTCTATGTGCCTGGTGGCCTCCAAATAGTAAAGTTGCCATACAAATTCACATCATATTTTATCTGATCTTTTCATACTTTAATATATACACGTTCACTTTTACTTATTTTTTACATTTTATATATTTTAAAATTTATTACGCATTCGTTTTTTTGGTTTTCCATCCGGTGTTCAGAGCCCGTGAAGCCCCGATTAAATTTGGATTGCGCAATGCAGGACCCATTTGGGAGTGGCGCTCCTAACAAGATTTTTTTTATTTCTAGGATTCGAACCCGAGATTTCTGGTTTTAAGATTTAAAACTACATATTTTATATGAGTATTATGATAAAATATTCAAAATCTGAAATGGATAGATAAAATTGAATGGAAGAAGTAATAGGCAAACCTAAAACATGGAATCCCAAAAATAAGGATACGTGCATGCATTGAAAAATGCATGCAATTGTTACATGAAAAAGATATATATATAATAAATTAATAATGGTCATAGCTATAGGCCAATTATTTTTGTTTGATATGTATATACATGATAATTTATATAGCGTGAATGAGCAATGCACTTTTTTTCCCATCTGTTTCAAAAGAATGATTTTTTCGGTAATATTTTAATTCAAACTTTTCACATGACACTTTTAAAGACATTTTGATACATTTGATATAAATTTTAGTTGAAATCATAAACTTTTTAATTTTTTTTATTTTCTTTAATTTCGTGCCAAAGAAATGAAGGAAATAATTATTTAATTTTTTTAATTTATATAGGTCAAAAAAGAAAAATAAATTAAAATAGAGGGAGAATATATTACATCATATGCATCAAAGATCACTTTGTTTGGGTTTTTATTTTTTATTTTATTTTTTTATAAGTATTAAATTCTTCAACTTGTATAATAAAAAATGCTATCACTATCAACTGAAATCCTTGTGTTCAAAGATTGTGACATGATTGCACCTGGAAATTAAATTGAAATGCATCTATAACTAATTATAAAGATAAAAAGGGTCCATATTATATTGGCCGGCTCAAATTCAACTCATCTAAAAATTAAAATTATTATGATAAATATGTACCTAACTAAAATTGACTCATGAAAAATCGTATTAGTATATAAAAAGTATTATTTCATTATATATATATATATATATATATATATATATATGTATATATATGTATTAATTAAGTTTTATATGATAAGAAAATAAATTGTAAAAAAACAAACAAATAAATTAAAACTTGACATGAAATGCATGAATTGAAGTACGTTTAATTATTTAGTCCATTTTGACCTGATCAATCTCTGCCTAAATAATTTTTATCGACTTAGACTAATAGTTCTTTTATTTATTAACTCGATCATTTTGAACCCTCCAAATTTAATCATCTATTAACTATGTATGAATTAATTTCTTTAGCCCACCAAATACCTACCTAGTAGTTTATTCTTCTACAACAGCCAACTTTATGGCGGCTAACTGTTTTGATTTACTAATTAAACCTAAGCATAAACAAAAAAGTTCATTATTTTCTATCCATTCTAATTTTAATAGTGTCAACCTAATATATTATTGGAATTGTAATAGTATAAACCTAAGTACAAGATAAAAAAAAACCTAAATTATTCTGGTTCTTCCCACCTGGGGCTACCCCTATCCTAAGATAAAACAGTTCTGTCCTCAGGTCAGGGAATAAAGCTAACTCTAGGAGCCTTATGAGGTGAAAATAACTGGTATTTTTGTAATCAGTTTAATAGGTATTTTTCTTTTATGGTTCATATTTCGGATTGGGTTCGTCATCCCTGTAGTAGTCGCGAGCAAGTAAATTTTATCACTTTGAGAGTGCACGTTTAGATGCCTTAACTTAGTCTCAATTGGCAACTAAACACTCTAACCAATCTTCGTTGTCTTATGGATACGCGACGCTGACGTGACACATAAATTTTAAATATATCTAGGTGATCGTTTTGTAGGTTAGAGTATTCAACTAATGTGCTATTCAAAAGTTGCAGTGTTTACATGTTAGATAAGATCAAATTTAAATGTAGTGTTTGTTATTATGTGGTATACCTATTAATTTCATGCATGCATGTATCCTTGTTTTGAGGATCCCATGTTTCAGGTTTGCTTTATATTAAAGTATGTAATAAAAAGTCATGAGCTAAATGGATGGTGTGAACTTGTAGTGCTAATTTTACTATTCTCTACCTTCCAAAAGAAATGCCATTTTGTTTTTTTTTTTTTTTAAATCCAAGAATTCAACTCCTACACAAAAAGTGAATGTTTCTTGATCAAACATCTCCTTAAAGTATCATATTAGGAATTTATGATTTTTCAGCTATACTCTTGTACACCATCTTCTTAATAGTATTCAATTTTCAAGAGACATTTATTAAATAAGGATAGTTCAGTAAATGACACATCAAAGGGGCAAAAGGATAAGTTTGGTTCACTAAAGCTCCCGCTATATGCAGGGTTCGGGGAAGGGCCCGATCACAAAGGTCTATTGTACGCAGTCTTGCCTTGTATTTCTGCCAAAGACTATTTCCAAGGCTTGAATTTGTAACTCTTGATCACATGATAACAACTTTACTCGTTACTCCAAGACTATCGTTCACATTCCTCAGTGAAGCCGGCATCACATGAGCCCAACCTGCCTAGAGGGTCGCAGCCGGGTCCAAGGCGAGCGCGGCCATTATTTTTAACTAAGATGATACTTATTCTCAAATGTAATAGTGTTTCAAAGCCATTAGCCAATTAGGATTATTTCCGTCAGAATATTTTAAAGTCCTCTTTTTCTAATTTTTCAACAAGTATAACAAATTCTTTTATCATGTTATGTCAACTAACCATGTGTGATTTTGCGTAACTATAACTCCCAAATACCTAGTAGCTAGTCTATCCTATATATACTTTATCATAGACAAAAATTAAAAATTCAACTTAGGATAAATCCATTGGAACTTCTAATAGTATCCACCTAATTTTGACCCTAGTGCTTGAAATAATTAATCTAAATAGTCGTCCATCCAATTAGTATTATACTGATTAAAAAGTAAATATTAGTAAATTTGTCTTGATTATTCGTGTTAAGATCCCTTTAATTAATTAGTTCCTAACGTCTCAACTATAATTAATTCTACATATGTGATGTTAGAGCTTCACTTTATTGTAACCAAAATGCATGGGCATGATTTTTGTATATTTTTAATGTTTATATGTAACAAAAACACAACTACATTGCTAACATTTAAAGTCATTTAATTAATATTTAAATGTATAATAAGAAACTTTTTTCCCCTTGGTTTTCTCCTTAAAATAAGGTCCCAACAATTCCTTGATTTTGGCCATGTGATTGCATATCTTGGATTATGATTTAAAGTCTTATTTTCCCAAATCCCAATATGACCAAATTGGAAGAATAACCTAACTTTCTTTCTAGTCAAAAAGCAACTATTAAAAAATAAAAAACTAAACTTCTACTCCCTATGTCTCTCATTTATGTGACACTCTTTGACTTAACACAATATCTAAGAAAAAGAAGCTTTAAAACTTGTGGTTTAAAATCGTTCTTAGATATTTGTGTGGCTGAGAATTATTTCAGGATAAAATGAAATTTTAAGGTGACATTCTTTTAGAACGGACCAAATAAAAGGATGACACTTAAAATGGAACGGAGAAAGTATTTATTATTGAGAATACCCCAAAGCCTATAAATACCCCTCTAAACTCCTCCAAATTCCTCATCAATTAATCATTTGAATTTCTCAAAAATCTTTTTTACAAATTTCCCTTTAGCAAAATGAGTCCTTTAACAATTTTCCCACTTTTCTTCATCTTTTGCTTCAACTTATCATTAGCAGCAAATACAATTTACAATATCCAAAATTTTGGAGCAAAATCCAACAGCCAAACAGATTCATCAAAAGCTCTTTTGAGTGCATGGGCAGCAGCCTGTGGTTCAACTAGCGCGGCCACTATTTATGTGCCACGTGGAAGTTACTTGATTGGCAGCGCGTATTTCAATGGCCAAACATGCAAGAGTAACGATATTACTATACGTATCGATGGCACTCTCTTGGCTCCTTCTGATTATAATGTGATTGGCGATGATGGAAGTTGGATCAAGTTTGAGAAAGTTAACGGAGTTTCCATCTATGGTGGAACTTTTGATGGTCAAGGTGCTAGTCTTTGGGCTTGTAAAATGGCCTCAGGCAAGAATTGCCCTAAAGGAACCACGGTACGTTAAGTTATTTCACATTTTCAAATGATTTGGTCGAAAAATGTCTTATTAACTTTCATGTGCAGGCACTAGCCTTCTACAACTCAAACAACATCATAATCAGTGGAGTAACTGCACAAAATAGCCAAATGTTCCATGTTCTATTAGACAGTTGCTATAACGCGAAGCTACAAGGAGTGAAGGTGTCATCTCCAGGAAATAGCCCTAATACTGATGGAATTCATGTACAATCATCGTCACGAGTGAGTATTATGAACTCAAAAATCGCAACTGGAGATGATTGTATCTCCATTGGCCCAGGAAATTCTGACTTATGGATTGAAGCCATTGCTTGTGGCCCTGGCCATGGAATCAGGTTTGGAAACACAACATATCAAATATCTATTCATTCATTCATCTTTCCGACTAAAATGCATGTATGAATCTCCATGTTTATGCAGCATTGGAAGCTTAGGCTGGGACTCACAAGAGCAAGGAGTACAAAATGTGACAGTTAAGACAGTTACCTTCACGGGAACCGAGAACGGCGTGAGAGTAAAAACATGGGCAAGGCCAAGCAATGGCTTTGTTAGAAATGTTTTGTTTCAACATATTGTCATGTCTAATGTTCAGAATCCAATAATCATAGATCAAAATTATTGTCCTAATCATGAAAGCTGTCCTAATCAGGTATTCAATAATGATATTATGTTTCCTAATCTTAATCTAATTATTGATTATATTTTTCGTTTTTTCAGGGATCTGGTGTAAAGATAAGTGATGTAACGTATGAAGACATACATGGAACATCGGCTACCGAAGTTGCAGTGAAATTAGACTGTAGCAAAACAAATCCATGTAGTGGAATAACACTTGAAGATGTGAATCTTAGTTATAAAAATGGTCAAGCTGAAGCTTCATGTGTTAATGCTGGAGGAAGAGCTTCTGGTTTCCAACAACTTAGTCATTGCTTATAAACTCTAAAAAAATTATCATTATTTTTATATAATATTATATTCTTTAATGTACAAGATGAAAAATATTGTTGGTAATTACTATACTTTAATTGTTTGTTTCAAATCTTAAACTGTATTTTTTATTTTTGTAATGTTTTATTATTGTTCCTCGTGTCACATTATTATACATATCTAATGAAATGTACAACATTGATGAAAGCTTATATTCGTTTTATTAAAAGTTTTTTATAGGGAGGTTCGAAATTCAAATTAGTCAGATCAATAAATTTAAAATATCAAATAATTATATCAAAAAGTAAAATGAGAAAATATGTTCCTTTTTGTACTTTTGCAGAGATTGAGGTTAAAAAAATAGGGAGAAAAGAAAGGGAAATACTTAATAGAAATCAAATATTAGTAAAATAATAAATAAAAAAGATTTAAAAATTAATATGACATATGATAAATGACGATTATTGCGTAACATACACAATAATTTCTTCAATTGAAAATATAAAAAGGAGATATATATATCGCTACCTCCATTCTATTTTAATCATTAGTTATACTAAAAATAGTATCTGTTAATTTAGATAATCGAGAGAATTAATTACTCTATCTTTACTCATATTATTAATTGTTGAAAAATTAAGAAGCACTTATATTGATATAAGTTCTATATTAGTCAAACAACACTTTTTACTAAATTTTTTCAAGAGTTGTATCAAACCTTATCATGACAACTAAAATAAAACAAAATAAATATTTTTTTTTATGATAAAGAAAACCCACACATTTTGAATGCGCACAGAATAATTCAATTTCTGTATAACTTACAAACCACCCAGGAAAAGTAACCCGCCCTATGTGACGAGGTCGTCCTACATGACAAACCCTTTATTTTAAATGAAACTAGCTTGAATATGGAATGAAAAATCAAAACATGAGAAAAGTTGATTTTGCAAAAAGAGCCCCACTTAGCCAATATCGCCCATCAATTTATCATGAACAAGACGGCAGTAATAAAGCACCTTATCATCGCCCAAACCAGACCAATAATTCCATTAGATACATTGAAATTTCTCACAGCTTCTCAGATTTAGAGTGAAAATGGGAGAAGTGAGTAACAAACAGATCTTACTAAAGAATTATGTAACTGGGTTTCCTAAAGAATCAGATATGGAATTGAAAGTCAGCACTGTGAAATTGAAAGTTCCAGAAGATTCCAACACTATTTTGGTGAAAAATCTTTACTTGTCTTGTGATCCATATATGAGACCTCGTATGACGAAATCGGAGGGCAGCTATACAGAGTCCTTCACTCCTGGCTCTGTAAGTCTAAATCATTATTATTTTAATTTGTTTGGTTTCATTTTCCCAAAAAATTAAAAATAGGGAAACAGGGGAAGGGGGAAATGAGGAGAAATTGCTACTAAGATTTGAGGATAATTTTGAAGATTGTGGGTTTGCATTTTTAGTCCTTTTTAAATAATGTTAATTTGTATATATTCAATAAATTTGATAAAACAGATTTAGAATTTGGATCGAAGTTATTGGGTATGACCTATCAATAAATTTCGAGTTTGGATCAAAGTTATTGGGTATGGCTGAAGCCGTCACCGACACACTAGCTCCACCCCCGATATTGAGAGTACTAATATCGTTTTGTTAGGGGTGTGCTAAAATTTAAGGAGTGGTTTGGTTGGGAGTAAGTTATCTTGGGTTTAACTATCCTCTGGTTATTTCATCATGTGATAACTTATCCCGTTATTAAGTTATAAATGGTGAGATAAATAATCTATTACTACCTTATACCTCCAACCAAATGCAGGATAAAATAATCGTGAGATTATAATACCTCATAGCTCACACCAAACGAGGACGGATAATAATGATAGGAGGTAGTATAGATTATGATCAAAGTTGAATTCAGAATTTTGAGTTTATGAGTTCTAGAAAAAGCAGCTTATTGGGTTATGTGAAAATCATCTAATCATATTAAGCGGATTTCTTAATACAAATACAAAATTTCGAGCGAAGCTACTGAGTTTGTTGAATCAGTAGCTATAACTCTAGCCATGTCCCGGATTTTTATAAATGGTGCCAAAACAACAAATTTTTAATACAACAACACGACTAGTATAACAATGCCTCAAGCCCAAATTCAAGTGGAGATTGACTATATGAATCCTCATCGATCATGTCCCTTCATTTAAGAGTATTTAAGTAACTTATTAAATGATATTATCGGTACAAGGAGGATAAGTGTTGGGTGATTCAATATCTGTTGTGTTGGTATATATAGAGGTTTCTCATTAAACAATTTAAAGGATGACAACTTTGTTAAGTCCTACAATTGGCATAATACATAAACAGATACTTAAATTTGGACTCATCTGGAAGTAAACACTTCAACTTTGAGTATGCACCTCTAAACAAGTCAACAGTCACCACCGTGTGGTTGAACTCTCCAACTTATAAAATGATCATCTAAACACCTTTAAAATTCATGTGCACGTCTGCATAAACATGTCAACTATCTCCATATGCAGTTGAATGCTCCAACATACAAAATGATCATCTAGACACCTTCAAATTTTATGTGCCATGTCTGCGTTTGGTGTCCACGAAATATAATGGGGACGAGTTGGAGTGTTTGGCTGTCAGTTGAGACCCAAGATATTTAGATGTGCACTCTCAAAGTTGGAGCGCTTACTTGGCAACGGAGGCCAAATTTAAGTGTTTGTTTTTGTACTACACCTTCTACAATTTTATATGAATGAGAATTGAATTCTTTTTTATCTTATATTGTGTAGCCTCTTGTGGGATTTGGAGTTGCTAAAGTTGTGGATTCAGCTCATCCAAAATTCGAGAAAGACGAGTTAGTTTGGGGAATAACTGGATGGGAAGAATACAGCATCATCAAGGCTCCTGAGACTCTCTTTAAAATTCACAATACAGATGTACCCCTTTCCTACTATACAGGAATCCTAGGTGAGTTAATTCTTTCAAGAACATCACAGGAAATACCAAGTGGAGGTATATTTCATTTCGATAAGTCTTTATTTGTTGAGCCTGGCCAGCTGGAGTTCTAAAACATAATTTTGAGAATGTTTATACTTATTATAAGAATGTTTATCCATTATTGGACATCCATGTTATATTGTCCACGCCTGAGATTTCTCGTTCTGGATTTGTGGGGAAAGGATGTTAGATGATCACACACTTCAATGCTTATATCTCGAAAGAAAAAATACCATTTCAATCTTTGCTGGAACTGATCCTGTTTCTTTTTAAAATGTGTTGCATTAAAATCATCCAATGTTTGACTTTCGAAGGAATGAAGGATTAATCTTCCTTGTCGTAGTTCATACTCATATTCAAGCCGGAAAATTCTTCTTTTTCTATTCCTTGTGGAAACAAAATGAAGGCAAAGGTCTGTCTTTTTCCAAATTTGCACTTCTGAGTCGAGAGTTTTCTGAGATCCCTTGCTGTTTATTTTTCACACATCAGACAGACAATTAGAAAATGTTTAGTGTAAAAACAATAGAAAGATAACCAATGTAATTGTATTCTTAGGGATGCCTGGAATAACAGCTTATGGTGGTTTTTATGAGCTATGCTCCCCAAAGAAAGGAGAAACTGTGTATGTCTCCGCTGCATCTGGAGCTGTTGGCCAGCTCGCTGGACAATTTGCTAAGCTAGTAGGTTGCTATGTTGTTGGAAGTGCTGGAAGCAAAGAAAAGGTAAGCTTTCTTCAGGAAACGCTCTTCACCAAAATGGTTGATCTGCTCTTATGTTATTGATTTGAAAGCTTGTTAGGATCTTGATGATATTTGTGCTACCTAATGTCAAGCCGAATTTCATTGCCTCGTCATTCCTTTAACAGGGGAATCAGGAGGGAAGATATCTCCTTTTTCATTGTTAGTCATTTCTCTTTTAGTTTAAGATGTTTGTTGCTTGGTAAATGTATGACCTGTAGTGTAATTTTCAAGAACATCGTCCACCAAGTGAGAGGGTTGAGGTCGAATACCATCTTTATTTTTAATGTAATGCACGATAATGCGATATTGTCACACAATTCAACATGGTAGCAGAGCATATAGAAGTCATGCATACTCAAATGAAAAGCAAAAAATATATCCTTGTGTTTGGCTGAAGGAGAAAAGAATCAAGTTCATACGTGGGAGGACGTTGAGACACCGTGTCTTTAAGAAATAAAAAATGTGATCTCTCTAACATATGAAGCTCTTACATGATTACACACTTCAACAAGATGAATAACATCTTACTGTTTGGACAGGTAGAAATTAGAGTTGATTCTTAAAGATACCCTTCTAGTAAACAATATATGATGTTGCGTGTATAAGAAATGAGAAGTATTTATTCATTTTTTAGCCAGTTTGATCTCTGACAAGTCACAAAAGTATGTGATATTGCTTGAAGTCTATTGGTACTACTGTTTGATAATTTTACGCGAAGAAAATCATTAAGTTTAGGCAGGGACTAGCATTTCCGATCTGATCTAAATGTTTTCGTGTTTTTCATGTTTTTAGGTTGAACTGTTGAAGAACAAGTTTGGATTTGATGAAGCATTTAACTATAAAGAGGAACTAGATTTATCGGCAGCTTTGAAAAGGTAAATGTTATGTTCTTTTTTTTCCTTGTATTAGAAGCTAGAATTTATTCGTTTCTCCTTAACATTTTCTTCATGGTATCTTAAACTAAGCTGTTCGGATTCTCCAAAAATATTGCCGCAGCTGTGTCAGATCCTTCAAAAATACACTATTTTGGGAGGATCCGATACACACCTATTGACATTTTTGAAAAGTCCGAGCAACATAGATCTTAAGTTCTTTTGGTGTTATTAGTTCTTATAATTAACATATATTTCTCGCCTAATGTTGATTTAGTTTGTTGAAGTGTACGACAATCTCATCCAATAGCCTAAGTTGTTATAGAGATTACATTCTTTAAATTACTTAACTATATCATGCTTGAACACAACCAGGTACTTCCCTGATGGCATCGATATTTACTTCGAGAATGTTGGAGGAAAGATGCTTGACGCGGTTCTTCTCAACATGAGAATCCGCGGACGAATTGCTGTATGTGGGATGATCTCACAGTACAACCTCGAGCAAAATGAAGGAGTTCACAACTTGTTCTGCCTCATCTCAAAACGACTCCGTATGCAAGGGTTTTTGGCTATGGATTACTTTCCCCTGTACCAAAAATTCATCGAAATGGTTATTCCACACATAAAAGAAGGGAAGGTAAAATATTTGGAGGACATAGCTGAAGGAATTGAAAGTGCACCAGGTGCTCTAGTCGGCCTCTTCTCTGGTCGAAATGTTGGAAAACAATTGGTGCGCGTTGCTCGTGAATAAACTTACAAAGTGTGTTTGGTACGATGGAAAGTATTTTCTCATGGAAATCGTCGTCAAGATTGATGTGTTTTTTCTATCAGACAAACATATGTTATCAAGTACGCTAAGTTTGTATGAACCAATATTGTTTTGAGTTTTTGTAGTCACTGAACTTTGTGTTGCAATAAAAGGAGACATTTTGGATGGCAAAAAGTCATGAAGAGGGAGGATTTATCAGTAGCAGAGTAACATTTTGTACAGTGAATGATTCTTTTTGTATACTAAGCAGGGCGGAGTTAGACTATCGGAAGAAGATTCAACTGAATTTTCACTGTGGAAAAATTACACTATATATAGAACAACATCCTACCCAGTGAAATCACACTAGTGGGTCTGAGGAGGATAAAATGTTTGCAGACCTTATCATTCTCTCATAGAGATAGAGGTTGTTTCTGAAAGACCTTTCATCTTATTTCATCAGATCCGGGATGTGATATGGTTCCGAAGGATGAATCGAATATGGATAGTTCCAATAAGATTTCATTCTTGAACGAAAATTCATTTTTTTGATTTATTTCATCTATTCCATGACCGGAGCAGGGGCAGATACACATTACACTACGATTTTGCATCATAAGAGAGATTTCAAGAAATGCCAGATCTTTTCACTCTATCAATAATCGAGCCAGATCTTGTGTATTATATTGATTCTTGCGGATTGGATCAAACATAATTCTTGAATGAGGCCAGTGATGAATCGAAAAATCTCAAAAATATCATCCCAAAAGCAGAACATACTATATATAGATAAGGTTAAAGTTAATTTTGCGTTCATATTTTGAATTACCTTGATAGAAATCCTCATTCTGCCAATATTGGTGACAAGATTTGAAGTATGAAGGTCAAAATAAGGGTGTTTTTGAAAATCAAACATGTAATTACACTACACAAGTAAATGCTTGACAAGAAATAGCAAAATCTATTACTACAATACTAAATTAAACTTTGGTAAAAGCTAGGAATTCTTGGTCATGTTGAATGAAATCCATGTACTTTTCCTTGAGATCCATTTGGACACCAATACTATTACCACATTGTGTAGAATACAACCAAAACACTTGATGGTTTCTTGATCCAAAATGCATTAAACTTGGATTCCCCCATCCAAAATTTGCTTCTTGCATACGAAACCTAGTCAAACTTGAACAAGTAAATTCTTCAACATCTTCATTAGCTCCCCATTGTTTTCCTCCATAATATTTGTTGTATAAATTAGCCACCATCTCAATCACTTCATTTGGTGATGAAGTTTCACTACAATAATCAAGAAGTTTTTGCATCGTCTCCCTTATTAATACTATGAAATCTTGTATCTCCATGTTGGTTGTCCTTTTAGGCTCATATGTTACAGGAATGTCAATAATAAAATTCCCAAAAGGATTAGTTGTTTCGTCGTAGTTCAGAAGCTTACCGCGCAAATTCAGGGGCAATGCCATTACAGAACTCTTCATTTCCCCTGTTATTGCTTGTGAAGCACGGAGTAGAGCCCTCCATAAAATCGCGGTCACCATTTCAACTCTTGAGGGGGTAAAGCCTAATGCTCCTGACTTGGTTAACTTCTCTCTGAGTTTTGACAGAGAGACTTGGTCTATAATTTGGTTTTGCGCCACTAATTTAGCTTCCAGAGGTTTTGCCTGGTCGGAATATGCCATGTTATCTTTTGGTCCAAAAATTTTAGCTAAATCAAACCTCATGAAATTGATCTTTTCAGCTGGAATTTCCAATTTACACACTTTGGACCACTCGTAGATGAAGGTGAAATTCGTCCACCCATCAATGGCGGGGTGAGCAGTGCTAATAGACAAGGCGATTCCCCCACATTGGAAAATCGTAATTTGTACCAGCATAACTGGCGTCATGAACAAATTAGACGCGTTCACTTCTTTGATGCCCTGTGGCCAAAATTCCATGACGAGATCCAAGTTTTCATGTGCTTGTTGCAGAAATTCATCGTCCATACAACGATTGACCTTAGCTTTTATTAATCCAACACCTTGATCATCACAAATGATTGAAGATTTATTTTCATCAAATCTACCAGCAGCAGGATAAACATGAGTCAACATCCTAGAAAGTGATTCTTCAAGTTGTTGTATCATATTATTTGTGCTAATTTTAGAGTTGTTTTTGGGATAAAATAGAACAAATTGCATGTGTGTTTGCTCAGCTAATTGGTCAAAAAAAGATAATTTGTAATTTTGGAGGTGATTTGGAGTTGGAGAAGATGGTTTTATGAGTTTTTTGGACATGATTTTAACTTCAATTTGGCTGCTAAAATCCATTTTTTATGACAAAAATATTAAGAGAAGAAGAGAGAAATTTTCAAGACACAAGTTGATACATCTACGGTGCTTTGCTTTCTATTTATAAATAATAAAATGTTGGGAAGAGTCTGGTGCTTTTTTTTTTTTAAACATGCAAAAAAAAATTTTGATTATCGTGTTTACTAAAAATAATTATTATGCCACTTTAGTCGTTGTTTCATATTTAGTATGTTCTGCTTTTGGGAATGATATTTTTGAGATGAGAGTCTTTAGAAACAGTCTCTCCATCTCTATGCGAAAGTGGTAAGGTCTACATACGTTTTATCCTAGTGAAATTTCACTGGATATGCTGCTGTTGTTGTACTAAAAATAATTATTATTTTATAATATTAGATCTCATAAATTACATTTGGTATTTTTTTTAATAAAATATGTTCCATAAATGAAATATTATTTGTAATATTATAATAAATACAATTTATGTTGTTGGCTATGAAAGGTAAATATTTTTCACTTTATCTGAATTTTTGGAAATTGGAGTTGCGTTTGATCACACTTTTTGCAAATAATATCTCCATAAGTTCTTTCAAAATTGACTATTGGCCCCCCCTCCGTTAGAGTTGTTCCAGAAATGTCTGTGGAAAATCGTTAGGTATGAATATGTTAGACACCTATGACTTGATTGGTGAAATAGTATTTCTCCCCCAAAAAACATATTTTTTTTTTACTGACGCACAAAGACAATATTTTGTTGCGAATGAACAAGATATTGAGAAATTGTCCATACGTAAGATTTGAGTGTATTTTTCTATGTATGATTTATATTCACAATTTTTGAAAACGAGCAAAAACACACGATTTAACCAATTTACCTGGAATATACAATCAAACTTGTTTTAATAGAGTAATACCTCGATATAAATAGCCACATAATATCACAGGTTAAATCTCAAATATGAGTTGTTGCATACTATTACAAATATTTTTATTTTTATTTTTTGAAAATTCTGAAGTTGAAGTTGAAAATTATTTTCTCCGATTCAATTTGTCCGTTTTACTTCCACTTTATACTTTGAAGCTTTTTTTTTGTAACTATTTAATTTCAAATTTTCACGTAATATGTTTAAGACCATGACAATAAGAAACATTTTGATATCTTTAATTTAACACCAAAAAATTTAATTGTGCTATGTGTTAGTTAAAAGATAATTTAACCACATTATTCTGGTATAACTGATATCAACATTACTAAGATTTTAAATATTTTCAAATCAAAATTATTTTTATACGTCCTATTAAAAGATCCTTATAATTATAAATCATCTCATAAAATTAAAAACTTATAATTAAGTAGTTCAAACTAAAACAAAAAAAACAAAAAAGGATGTGTTTCACATGACAAGCCTTTCCAAAAATATTATTTGTTACGGACCACAGAAATCGAATCTCTACGAGAAATATCCTAACACGAAAAACATGTGCAATTCTTACGTACATTGGAATAATTATAATAATAATAATAAAAAAAAAGTTGTTCCCGCTTGCTTTGATAGTTTTAGAAATAAATTAACAATCAATTGAGCGTTGTTTAAGTTGGATGTGTTTTGAAAATAATTTTTTTATTTCTATAAAATTAGAGTAAGATTAGCGTACGCTTTAGCTTTCTTAGATACTATTTTGTAAAATTAACTTGACTATACCATTGTTCATTTTTACTTGTTCAATATATTAAAAATATATAATTATACTTTTACTTTTATTTATCACATTTGTCATATCACTCGAAAAACATATGTTTTCATGATTGATTCTTAATATTAGTTATTTATTCTCTTAATTAAATCTTAAACTAAACACCAATTTATTAAAATATTATTATTATTTTTTAAATGACACGCAAATTGAACATACGTCTCACCTAACTAAGCAATAATTGTCAGACAATACATTGATCTGTCTCAAATTAATTGTCCTATTCTATCTTTTTACATATTCTTTAAAAAAATGGTACGTGATTAAGTTTTTTTTAATTATTTTACCTTATATCTTGAAATATAATATTTTTTATTAAATATGTATCTATTTATGTGTTATAGGTTATATCATAATTGAAGTGTTTATACTTCTGTACATTTATAGCTCCCCTCAAGTTTAGTTATTATAGTCTAATCTGTTGGGTATAGATCTGTATATTAAAATTAGAACAAGAATGAAGGAAGAAGATGATGAATAGTAAGTCGTTCTTAGAGAGAAGGCAGAGAAAATGTTTAGAGAGAGAAAGTAATTTCGTGGTAACACCCAATGAGTAAACTCCACGGCGATAAGACTATATATATTAATGATGTCCGGATATTTACAATTACACAGAATATAAGTATACACGGAGAACCGCGACAGCTGCTAAATATATTATCAGGCTCCACTACCTAACATAATCATTGACTCCACGAGCATCAAAATTATTTATTATTTTGAAAATTTAAGATAAGTTCATTTTATTTTAATTTTAATAATTATTATTTTTAAAAATCTCAAACATCTCTCCTTATTAATGATTTTTATTATAAGAAACGTATAAATAATATTAAGTTACTCTATTGATCTAAATGATTGATCTTCCTCCAAGGATAATTACACATCAATATTTCCTATTATTTGTTTTATCAGGGAAAAAAAAAATATTATTTCCAACCAATTACATAACAATATTTTCTGATATTTGATTACCTGTCTTTTTACCTACTATTAGATTATTTGTCTTTTATTCTAAGTTGTCACGTTCGATTCATTGCAATTTAGGTTTGCCACGTCTCTATGTTCATTACAATTTTGATAAATAGGACATAGAAGGTGATAAACCTAAGCTTAATTTAATTACTGGTTGCACTACAAGACCAATTATTTCTAAGAGTGTCACATTTAATATTTAACATACTTCTTATGAATATATATACAAATTTTAAACTGATCAAATACCATACTTCTAATTCATTTTTTATTTAATGTCTAATACTTATATTACGAGTTTCAATTAATTTAAATTCCTGTTACGTAAGTAAGGGACGGTTTCTCTATATTATCTTCATAATCCCACTTTCTATTCTCACGAATCATGGTGTTTTTCTATTTTCGAGTCAATTTTTTTAATTAAAAAACATAATCATGACTAATTTTAATTTTGTATCAATGAGTCCCAATAACACATTATACTATGCATGGTGGGGAGGATTGACAATCGCATAGTATAATAAATAATTAATCAATTTTAGTTTATTATGAAAGGACGATTTTTATTTGTATTACAAATTTGATATAATACATAAATATATTTTTAAATTTGGTTTTACTTAGCGAATAAACATTTTAACTTTAAGAGTGTATGCGTCTAACATTTCAACTCGTTTTCACTGCATCATATTAATGTCTGATCTACCTACGTTGGATAAATCTTTTATTGGACAAAAAAAAAACATTTTCTAACAAATTATGCACAAATATTTCCTGATGTTTGTTTTATCAAGAAAAGATAATATTTTCTAGCAAATAACACATTGTTGTAAAATTAAGTTGAAAAAATAACAATATCAAGTAACAAAATAGACAAGAAATGAGAAAGATAGAGATGGGAGCTTTCTCATCCTTTCTTTATATTATTCAGTTGTAACAAGCTAAAGATAACAAATGCAACTTATTACCAAATCCAAAATGAAAAACTCATACACACACACACAATGAACTTAAAACTCAAAGAAATCCTTAATATCAGTGTCGCATTCAAATAGATGCATGGTATCTTCCTTCAAATCCACTTGCACACAAATCCCATCTCCACATTCTGCATCATACAACCAGCAATATTGACCCTGTCTTGACCCAAAATGCAGCAAACATGGTTTTCCCCAACCAAAATCAGCTTCTTGTATAGGGAATCTACACAAACTTGAACTTGTGTACTTGTCAACTTCTTTATTTCCTCCCCATTCTGGTGATAGGAAATTCTCATTACATAGTTTTGCCACGGCGTGTACTACCTCCTCTGGTGAAGTCTTGTCAACACTAACAATAGTTTCCTTCACTGAGTCGCGAATTAATTTCACAAATTCATGCAACTCGGGGATTTGGTAATTGTCCCCGTGTCCTGGTACAAATTTCACAGGAGCGTCCATTACAAGATTTCCAAATGATTTTTGTACTTCATGAGGTAGAGAAGTCAACTTACTGCGAAAGTTTATTGGGACACACATCAAGGAATGTCTTAGATATCCGTGCTTTTTTTGTGAAGCACGGATCAGAACCCTCCATAAGAGGGCTGTGATTATTTCAACTCTTGAGGGGTTGAAACTCAAACCTTTGACTTTTTCTCTGAGTCTTGAAATGGAATCTTCGTTGATGTATAGCCTTTTGGCTGCAAATTTTTCATCCATACCATCTTCTTCAGGAATACGGGGCAAGAGAAGTTTCGATAAATCTCTCGATGGGAAAACATCAGCCAAATTAAGGGTCATGAAATCGATCTTCTCTGCAGGAATATCCAATCTACATACTTTGGACCACTCATTAATAATATTAAACATCGAGTACCCATCCATCGCAGGGTGCACATGGCTCACAGAGAGAGCCACGCCACCACAAGCGAATTCCGTGATTTGGACAATGACAATTGGGAAGGTGAACAAGTTGGATTCATCAGCAGCCCAAGCTTCTTGAGGCCAACAAAGCAATGCAAGGTTGACATCCTTGTGTGCTTCCTCAAGAAATTCATTGAGTTTATTATTTACCTTTGCTTTTACAAATTTAACCCCTTGGTCCTGGCAGGATATCGATTCTTCATCGATAAATCTGCCAGCGATAGGGTAAGCATGTGTTATAATTTTAGATAAGGATTGCTCAAATTGTTCCTCATAAGACGCATACGTAGAAGTGTTGGTGGGAGGAGGATAGAAAAGAACAACAGGTAAAAGTTTCAAATCAGTTATTTGATCAAAGAAAGATAATTTGTAGTTTTGTAGATGATTTGGAGTTGGTGAAGATGGTTTTATGAATTTTGTGGAAATGATTTCAACTTTCATGTTTTCTTTTTGAAAAGACATATTGTGTATATAGCAAAAGAGAAACTAAACAAAGAAGTGAAGAAAATATGTGTAGAGCCTACGCACGTCACTTTTCCTCTTTATATAGCAAAAAATTTGGACTAAAATAAAAAATTGTGAAGAAAAATAACTTCCCAAAATTCAGAAATTGCTTTCTTAGAGTAGTGAATTATGCTTCACTAGCCCAAGACTCACAACCACAATTGAAGAAGAACGAAGAA
>JAPFFP010000012.1:19866577-19881726 GCA_026153255.1 Solanum medicagineum
GAAAGAAGCGCAGACAGTTTAAAGAGCCATTTTGCTTTATTCCATCATACTCCAAAGCCAAAAAATAGTCAATCATTATGCATGAATTCAATGAACTTTAAAATAAATGATGTGCAGTACTCTGGAATTGGAGCAGTAAATTTTTTTAAGGTCCTCTTACCTTTTCTGTCAAACAATCAAATAAGTCTTTGCTGATATTTCTCTCTCAGTGATAGACTTTTGTCCATCCTTTTTGTTCAATTGTTTTTTTCTTTAACAACCTGAACGGAGAAAAGTGTAATTAGGATCCTCACGGTTGCATCTTGTTTCAACATGCAGTGTGAATTTTTGTTAGCAAAGATCATCTCACCATCTCTGAAAATTATGGAGATTCAGTTTGAACGAATATTGTGTAGTAACAGCAACTTGGTGTGACCTTTTTATTATTTATATAAGAAGGCTTTTAGTAATCACCATTTGTAGAAAATCAGGGCCTTTTATTCTGATGTCGTTATTCTTATGTTCAGCTCCGAGATTGGTTGGATTTGTCACTTAATCATTCAGTGCCTTCTTCACTTCTGATTCTTTCCAGGTTTCTCTCTCTCTCTCCGAAATTCAGCACCTGTATGCGTGCACAGTTTACACATTTTCTGGATTATTTAACTTGCAACTGATTAGTTTATTCACTTTTGAGCACATATGACCTGTTTTTTCCTTGCATGTGAGCAGATCTTTCACTGTTTCTGGAAGGTTGAAGCCAGAAGAGGTTGTTGGAGCTACATTGTCTTCGCTACCAGATGAGGTTGTAGACACTGTAGGCATCACTTCCCTGCCATCTGAGGATTCTCTATCTGAAAGGAGGAGGAAATTGGAATTTCTCGAAATGCAAGAGGAGCTTATCAAGGTTGATGTCTTTTTTTCTTCTTGTGAAATGAACAGTTTTGTGATGCTGCGATTTTGTCCACCCCCTGTTCCCTGCTGAGATGTAGTGGCGGGATCTTTTTTTCTCTTCTAAACCGGGGACCCTATTTTTGACAATGGTATCCGTCAGGAAATGGATCGGCCTCTAAATGAATTTGTGTTTTATATCAAGTTGTGTATGCGTCAGTATTCTTCTGCTTAGAGGTAATTGTAATTGTCCACAGGAGGAGGAAGAGAGAGAGGAAGAAGAAAAATCTAGAAGGAAAGAATCTGTTTGTAGTCGAGATGATGTGGCATTGAAAGAGATGATTATTCCTACTGCTACAAAAGCACAAGAACAAGCTCGAGCAAGAGCAATTGACAAACAAGAGCAGCTATGTAAAATTAGCCGTGCCTTGGCTGTTCTAGCTTCTGCTTCTGTAAGGAAAATTATGGACTTGAAAAAGTTTTGGACTGTTCAGTACTTGGTCTTTTCTCTCAATCTTTTATAACTCTTATCTTGTGCAGTCTGTTAGCCAAGAACGGGAGGAGTTCCTGAGGCTTGTAAATAAAGAGGTATGTCATTCAAAAGCAACTATATGAGAAATCAGACCAAGAATAAGCAAATGGGTATCTCTTATGTTAATACTAGCTGTTTCTCTTAATGATTCTTTCTTATGTTTATCAATTTATTATGTATTTACTTCAATTTGATAAAGTAACAATGGTGTATATTGACCAAAACAGCACATAGGTTGTGCCAAGACCATATTTACAAAGGCAAAAGTAAAATCAAAACAGCATAAACCTGAGATATCTATGATTGACTCAGTGTCTTCTATGTCACAATTTTTTGACTTGCTTAAACAGCAGAACATTCAATTAATAGCAGATAATTAATGGGGCACCTTGTTTCTCCAGCTATCCTTCTCTTTCTCCCCCTCTCCCCAACCAAAAGATAAATTAAAAAATAAAAAATAAAAGAAAGAATCACACCTGTGGGCTGCCTGACTTGCTTTGCTATTGATGTTTTTCTGGTATTCTTCTTTATGTGCAATGCAAGTTTGTGAGTATCTCTTTGGTTCTCTATAAGACAAGAATCTGTGACTCATGGAGGCTTCCTTTTCTTGTCAGATCGAGCTATACCATAGCATGGTAGATGGAGACGGTATAGTTGGTGAAGTGGATGCCATCAAGGCATATAGAGCTGCTCATGATGAGAATGATCATGCTGCTGAACATGATGAGGTTTCATCTGCACTCATAGATAAGGTGAGACATTCAACTTGAAATAGTCCAAAAGGTAGTGAAAAAAGACATGTGTTTTGTTCTCTATATCCCAAAACAAATTGACTAAAGCATCAGATAAGGTAGCCTAGAAAGCACTAGGTTTCATTGATACAAAGCGAGGTAGAAGATAATCAAGGGAAACTAACTGCAGACTGGGATGTGTTCCTACAACTTATTTGAAATTAGTCATTTATTGGCTTAATATGTTTCAGGTTGATTCCATGCTTCAAAATCTCGAGAAGGAAATTGATGATGTTGATGCCAAAATTGGCAACCATTGGCGAATACTTGACAGGTGAATAACAGTGTTTTACTTGGTGATCCTTATCAAAAGATTTTGCTTGATGATCAATTTTGGGCTTTGATATTTTCTCTTTTATACTAATACAAAACCATTTTGCCTAGTTATGTCCTCCAACTCCTTCGATGAAATAAAGGTCAAAGTTGGGGAGATGTTGTTCACTTTATCATCTTTGAATCTACCTGATTCATTTTGAACTTCACGAGCAAGTGGGCAGAAATGTGTCTGCTATCATGGAATGATTCCCATGTTGCAAGTTGAATGATATCTGTGTTATCTTAGAAAGATGAATTGTGGAATATTTATCATGAGCCATGCACGTGACATTACCATATCATGAGTGGAATTGCTGATAATCATGTTTATATTTCTCTCATTAATGTGGTCTGGTTTGTGGCTTGCTGTGGTAACCTAAATTAACAGGAAGTTACGTGCTCATCTGCAATTGTGCAGATCCAAATTCAGTTTGTAATGACTTGCATGTTGTTTTGTTGTACAGGGATTATGATGGAAAAGTGACCCCTGAGGAGCTAGCAGCTGCAGCCATGTACTTGAAGGATACTCTTGGCAAAGAAGGGGTTCAAGAACTCATCAGCAACCTTTCCAAAGATAAAGGTCACTTTCCAATTTTGCTTAAAATTCTTTCTGCAGTTTAAATGGCCTTTTTAAAAATAATTAAGACTGTTTGTTTGATAGCAATTAGCAATGCACACTTGATGGTCTATCTGAGTAGCTTTCAGCAGTGTATTTCATGTGAGATTATTAGAACTATACTACTAAAGAAGTCACTGGTATTTTTTTTAATAACCGTGATATCTGGACTAGCTTATGCACCTCAACTAAAGAAGTCACATATTAACTATACAAAATCCTTGATTGGAGAGTCCAAACCTCAGCTGTCCTAAATAAGTGGTGCCATTAATTATCTTAATGCCTTGCAATTTGTGGGACCTGAACAATAACTTTCAGAATTGACCTGAAAATCTGAATGTCTTTATATGCTGCTTCTAACTTCTGTTGAGTCATTTTGTTGCAGAGGGGAAGATTTTTGTTGAAGATATTGTTAAGCTAGGCAGCCGCGTAGAAGATGCAAGGTCCAATGAATAGAGAGAGTAATGCAACAGTTTTGATTTCTTAGAAAATAATAAAACAATTCACTTCACCAACATACTTCAGTCATGTAATTAGGCCTCCAATTATAGAAAGCCAATATATGTTAGTTTTCATTTCTCCTCCTGTCTATATCTTTTAGGTACTTCCATTTTTCTTTTTGTGTGCGTTTTAAATTTTTATTATCCTTTCAATTGTCAGAAGATGCAAATATTATTCTGAAGGGTGGTTAGGTGGTGTGCTTGTCGATACCTACATGCTCAGAGTGCGGGGTAAGGGCTCACCTGTTGATTGTGTCGTCCGATACCCAGATGTGGAGTCTTATCCTTCACCTGTTGATTGTGTGGTTGAATGCTTTTTGGTAGAGCCCCCTAACCCCATGACTAGACAATCAGTTCATCTAGTTGAGGGTTTGCTGTTTTGCAGATACTTGCATATTAATGAAGTTTAATACACAAATGTGTTTTTTAACTTCGCTTCATTTGACATCTAACTCGTCCAACTCTGAGTGTGCATGGGGAAGTACAAATTTGTATATCCAAAATTAGGGGTATAGATGTTGATCAAGTTAAAGAGCAAGTGAATGTATTATGTTTTCTTTTTTTTTTTTGGTGTGAGTTTAAATTTCAAAGTTATTGTCATAGCCACTAGTACTATACATAATGCAAGACCCACAACCGCAGAAAAATCATTCCAAAACACTTACCGACAGTCCTATTTCCTTACGTTTTTGTATTCATATCATATCAGTGCTTTTTTGTTTTCTTTTGGGTCCAGTAAAATTATTGTTCAGGAACTTTTGTTTTGATCTTCTGCTCTGTTATTTTCAGCCATTTTTTGGGATATTTTGTATTGCTTCCCCTAAAATCTTCCTGCACGTGAATTTTGGCTATTAATACAAGATGATCAAACAGCTTAAAGATATTGACAAATCAATGGTACCATGGGATGAAAGAAATCTCTTCGATCTTAATCAGCTATTTGAATTCATGCCATAAAAATGAAGTAACTCATATACAATGCTTTAACTTTATATGCGTCATAAAATTTTATTTAGTTAGGATTTTAGTAAATTTTGGATACTCGATGATTGGTAAAAAACTGACCACACAACATGCTATCTATTGGTTCTTGTATCTAGTGGTGGGGCCATTTACATGTGGGCTTGGCAGAATTTAGTGCTGTCAAAGCTGGTATGTATGATAAGAAATCCACCAAGTATATACAAAACATAAATTCAAAACTCAATTGCTAATGAAGTGATAAATTCTAGAATTCAAAATTTAAATTCTAAATTTATGTATGCCTGCATCACTATACTATGCTTTTTTTTAAAAAAATTAAGACATGAATTTTTTTATGTGTAAATATAAAGTTGTGTATTCAGATTCAAACGTATGAATTTGGATGAACAATATTTAAGGTTTTTTTACTTTTCTCATCATCCGAATGTATTTTTAAATAATAATAATAACAATAATAATAATATTCCATTCACACAAGATATTGAATGCGAGCCTCCATTTTATCTAACCCCCTCTAATACGATGTGTAATTCCATTGTCAATCTCCTAATTTTCTTGGATTATTGACTCAAGATACTTGAAATGTCTTCTCTTAGAGATTATTTTGTACAGATATTCGCTTTCATATCTTCCTATCTATATACTCTGACTATCTAAATCATGCTTAAGTTCAACCCAGCCTTTTAAACTCCACATGTTGGAAGTTGTTTCCAAACCTCTATCTTATCATTAATTCCATCGTTCTTTCTCATCAATCACCATTATATCATTTGCAAATAGCATACACCATGGAACTTTCTTTTAGATATTTCGTGTCATTTCATCCCTCACCAAGCCAAATAAAAATGGATTAAGAGTTGATTCCTGGTATAATTCCATCGTGACTGAAAATTGTTCCAAGTTTTCTCCCACTATCCATACTAAGATTTTCGCTCCATCATGCATGTGATAGACAATAGTGGTTAAAGATGGTAATTGGTGACAGTTGATAATGGTGATAGATGACAATGAAAACATATGGTGGCGATGAATGAAAATGGTTGGTTGGGGTATATTTTGGTTGTTGTTAGTAGCGATTGTTGGTTGTTTTTGTTAGGTTGTGGAGCCTGATATTATATCAGGTACTGTAGCAGCACTGTAGCAGTACCGTTGCACCACTGCAACAGCGATAGAAACTGGGGGTACTGTAGCAACAGCTACGAGGTACTGTAGCAACAGCCGTCAAAATCTTTGTATAAATAGGCGAGTCATTTGCTATGGTAAGACATCCTGAAATCCCACAAATCCCAGAAATCTCCCAACAACAATCTTGTAAAGCATTCCCTAAATGATCTCCGTGTATAAATGTATTCGGTGTAAAATGAAAATATCCGGATATCATTGATATATGTAACCCTCTCACTGTGAAGTTTACCCATTGGGCGTTACCACGAAAGTAACTTTTCTTCTTCTTCTTGGATCTTTAAATCGTATTTCCTAACAATTGGGGCCCACCGTGGGGCAGGAATCACTACGATCTGGATGTTGGTAAGAAACGTAGGGGGAAGAAAGGCTCCAAGAAGGTTGAGGAGGTGACGGTCCATGAGGCCATAACAACTCACTCACTTTCGGCTGCGGGAGTTGAGCAATGATGAAAGAGGCGAAGATCCCTCCGACATCCCGCTTGGAAAAGGATGGGTCGAGAGGGTTGATACTGCCCGATGAGCAGTAGAGTTTTTGGGCCGCCGCTTGAATCAGTTTGATGAGTAGTAGAGTTTTTGGGCCGCCGCTTGAATCAGTTTGATGGAAAGTTCCAGGTCTTGGAGGAATTCACCTTTGAGGAGAATGCGGACATTCGGAAATGGTTAGACGGTTGCCAGGCGGCGGAGCTTGAGTTGAGAAAGACCATTACTTCCTTGGAGTGTCGGCTCATTGAAGCACTAAGCCAGATGGAGGCCATGGATGCCACGATGAATGGCATGGCCGAGGCCATGGAGGCTATGAGTGCAAGGATGAGGGCACCTGAGGAAGGCGTGATGGACAGAGGATGCATCAGATTTGTTGGATCAAGGGAGGCCAGAATTGAGACTTCCAGGCCACTTGTTTTCAAAGGCATTCGAGACGCGCAAGAGGTGGAAAACTTCTTGTGGCACTTAGAAAATTACTTAAAGTGCAACAAGGTGAGCTGCGATGATATGAAGATCAACGCGACCGTAATGTACCTGAGTGAGATGACGATGCTGTGGTGTAAGCAAAAGGATGCTAAGATCGGAAGGGGACTCTGCATGGTCAGCACGTGGGAGCAGTTCAAGGCAGAGTTCAAGAAGACCTTCTAACCCAACAATGTTGTCGATGAAGCCAAACAGAGGCTTAGGAACGGATTGTAGGGTTGAGCCAGGATGAAGCTGGAACGTCGATAGGTTTCCACCTTTGACGAGGCCATCACGCAGACAGAGGCTTTGACGGACGCTCGATATGACAGGCGAGCAAAGACCGAGGGTAAGACTCGGATGGTGATCATGACCAAGGTGGGGGAGATGGTGGTAGAGGCCGGGGATGGCAGCCACGACCCAAGCATCATGACACCAGCAGGCCTGATAACAGCAGGTCCGAAAGATAATGCGACGGAGAGGGCAAGGCGCAGCCCGAGAAAGCGCCCAAGTGCTACCTATGCGGGGAGCTCCATAGTTACGGGCATTGCCCCGGATTTAAAAGCCTTGGTGCCATACTACGGAAACGGAAGGAGCAGCAGGTACAGAAGGAGATGCATGATTCGAGAGAGCTATCAGAGCCCAGGTTCGGAGGGCAGGAGTGATGGATCGATGTGTGCATAGTCACAAGTGTGGCATTAGGACCAAAAAGATCTATGGCATTAGGACCAAAGATCTGCAGGGGTGTCTTGTATCAAAAGTATTCCTGTCATGTGATGGTACAAGCGGCGCGTCTCATTGGATAACAACGGTGGTGCAAGATGATTTGGCAGATCAGATGGTGCAACCTGGTGATGTAGAGGTCTGCGGTAATACCTTGTGTCGAAAGTCTTCCCGATAAGAAAAAATGTGGTCGGGCGGCGTATCCCGCAGGTTGTTGCGGCGGTACAAAAGAGTGGCAGATCCGAAATGATAATCGCTGGAAGGGAGGTCACGAGATTGTGTGGTCCCGGTTTGAGGGGAGGTTTGTTGGGTATGGAAACTCCTCCTACATCGGTGGAATCCATTAGTATGAGGCCTTACAGGTGGAGGATTCAATCAAGTGGGAGCAAGCCATAGATGATGAGAAAGTGTTGTCTAGATTCCGAATGAATGATGCTAAACCCAAGACTACTCCGTTGGCAAATCATTTAAAATTGTCGAAGGAGCAGTCACCAAGGACAACTGAGGAGCTCAATGTATGCTATGGTCTGCACTAAACCTGATATAGCCCATGCAATTGGGAGCTTGATGTGTGCTATGGTCTGCACTAGACTTGATATAGCAGATGAATTTGGAAGCATGATGTATACTATGGTCTGCACTAGACCTGATATAGCACGTGCAGTGGGAGTTGTTGGCAGGTTCATGGCAAATCCGGGGGAAGAGCATTGGAAAGCTGTGAAGTGGCTTCTGAGATGCTTGAAAGATACATCCAAACTTCAATTTGTTATGGTAATGGCAAAGTAATCCTACAGGGTTTTATGGATGTTGATTTGAGTGGAGATGTAGATTCGAGCAAGAGCACATCCGGGTACATCTACATTAAAGATGGAACAACGGTTAGCTGGATGTCTAAGCTTCAGAAGTGTATTGCCCTTTCATTGACTGAGGCCGAGTACATAGCAATAGCTGAAGCTAGAAAAGAGATGATATGATATGGTTGGATTATCTGGAAGAATTAGGCAGGAAGTAGTGCGAGAAAATTCTTTATACAGATAGTCAGAGTGCGACTATCTGTATCTATTTTCGGATGACCCATACTGGTGAAGAATCCAGTATATCATTCGAAGATGAAGCACATCCGAAGACGGTACCATTTCACTCGGAGGTCAGTGGAAGATGGTGACATGTATTTGGAGAAGATAGAGGGTGCAAAAAATCCAGCAGAAATGTTGACCAAGTGTGTTGGTGTTGAAAAACTGAGGTTGTGCAAAACCTTGGTTGGTCTTCTGTAGGTTGTACAAAAGAAAGTGTTGCGATGGGGTGAAGATATTGTTTTGGAGGCCGAGTAGTTCAATCTCCAAGTGGGAGAATTGCTAGGTTGTTGAGCTTGATATTATATCCAGTACTGTAGCACCACTGTAGCAGTACCGTTGCAACACTGTAGCAACGATAGAAACTGGGGGTACTGTAGCAACGGCTACGGGGTACTGTAGTAACGACTACGAGGTAGTGTAGCAACGACACCTTTACTGTAGCAATGGCCTTCAAAATCTTTGTATAAATAGGCTAGACATTTGCTATGGTAAGACATCCTGAAATCCCACAAATCCCAGAAATCTCCCAACAAGAATCTTGTTAAGCATTCCCCAAATGATCTCCGTGTATAAATGTATTCGGTGTAAAATAAGAATATCCGGATATCATTGATATATGTAACCCTCTCACCGTGGAGTTTACCCATTGGGCGTTACCACGAAAGTAACTTTTCTTCTTCTTCTTAGATTTATGATATTTGAACTAATCAAAAATACTGTCGAATGTATGTTAGATGCTCCAAAAAAGTACTTTTTTGGAGGATCCTACACAGTTACGACAACATTTATGGGTTACCTAAGCAACACAGGTTGTGGTAATACAATAGTAGTGGTGGGTGATGGTAGCTGACCATAGTGAACAGTAGTTGATGGGCGACAACAGCGGTGATCGTTAGTGGTGAAAATAGATGGAGTAACGGTGAAATGTCATCTTTGCTGAAGTCCTTGAATAGATGATGTTTTAAGTGATATTAAGAGTTTGTTATAGATCTTGATCATGTTGATGTGTTTAAATACATCACATGACTAAATTACATAACAAAGTCGCTATTAATGACTGAGATGTGAATGATTAAGATTCCAATCTTCGTGGAAACAAATGAGGCCTATATAATCCTGATTGTAGAAACATCAGGTATTCTTTTCCTAAACCACTTTGACCTGTGTTCACTACAGAAATGGAAGAAATAACCAAAAGATGTCATGTTTTAGTTCTTCCACTTCCAATACAAGGTCACATAAACCCAATGGTTCAATTTTCAAAGAGATTGACATCAAGAGGAGTTAAAGTGACCATACTCATTATAGAGTCTGTTTGCAAGAACATGTCAAAGTCATCTGGTTCAATCAAGATTGAGTCCATTCCACATGACGACCCTCCACCAGAACATATCGACAAATCTTTTGAGTGGTTCTTTACTCTGATATCTAAAAACTTTGGAAGAATTGTTGAGAAATTATCTTCTTCTGAATGCCCTGTGAAAGTTCTTGTTTTTGATTCACTCACCACTTGGGCAATTGACTTGGCACATCAACTAGGACTAAAAGGGGCTGCATTTTTCACTCAATCTTGTTCTATGAGTGCCATATACTATCATATGGATCCAGAGACGAACCAAGTTTCTTTTGATGACTCTAATGTATCTTTGCCTTCACTTCCATTGCTGAAAAAGGAAGATTTGCCTTCTTTCATCTATGACAGTGACTTGTATCCAACTATTACAACTCTCGTCTTCGGACAGAACATGCATTTCAAGAAAGCAGATTGGCTTTTCTTCAACACATTTGATGCATTGGAGAAGGAGGTACACTCTCTTAATTTAACCCTTCTGTTATATTTTGGGTCCATTCACATACTTGTGTTAGCAAACCTCAAGTATAACAACAACATAATCTGTGTAACTTCATAGGTGGAGTTCGGAAAAATTAGAGTCTACGTAAATCTTACCCCTACCTCATGAAGGTATAGAGGTGGTTTCCAAAAAACTATGTGAGTATTGCTAAAGGAGAAACATGTATGGGACACCAAACTACCACCACTCCTATCCCGTAGGAAAGTGAGACAACACTCAATTACCTACTAACCTTCTACTCTAACAAGTGATCTCCATATCTTTTTATCTAATATCATGTCCTTGGTAAGTTGAAGATGCGCCATATATTGTTTAATCACTTCTCCCTGTACTTCTTCGGCCTATCTCTATCTCTACTTAAACCCACCAACGCCAACCTATCACACATCCTCACAGTCAAGGTCATATACTACACAATTGATTTCGTTCTAATGTTTGAAAAAATAGACTTAATTAGTTTCATTTTGTTTTAGAGGAAAATCGATCCAAATAAACCATGAATACGTCAGGCTTGTGCCAATAATCTGAAGCTTTTGTTGTGGAATTTGTACAGGTAGTCGACTGGATAGGGACTCGATGCACAATCAAAACTATCGGACCAACTATTCCATCAATGTATCTTGACAAAAGACTAAAGGAAGACAGAGAATATGGTTTGAGTCTCTTCAAGCCTAACAGTGAAACTTGTATGAAGTGGCTAAATTCAAAGGGAAGTGGCTCTGTTGTTTATGTATCATTCGGAAGTTTAGCGAGTCTTGGCGAACAACAAATGGAGGAAGTAGCTTTGGGATTGATGATGAGCGATTGCTACTTCTTGTGGGTTGTTAGAGCTACAGAAGAGAACAAACTCCCCGAAGAATTCATGTCCAAGTTATCAAGAAAAGGACTAATTGTGAATTGGTGTCCTCAGCTCGATGTGTTGGCTCATCGAGCAGTTGGATGTTTCTTTACTCATTGTGGATGGAATTCGACCCTCGAGGCATTGAGTTTGGGAGTGCCAATGGTGACCATGCCCCAATGGACGGATCAACCAACTAACGCGAAATTCATTAGTGATGTATGGCAAACAGGAATTCGCGTTAAGGCTGGAGAAAATGGTATAGTTAATAGAGATGAAATCGCGAGTTCCATAAAGGAAGTCATGGAGGAAAAGAAAGGAGTAATGCTCAAAGAGAATGCAATTAAATGGAAAAAATTGGCTAAAGAAGCAGTAGATGAAGAAGGGAGTTCTGATAAGAATATTGAAGAATTTCTTTCAAACTTGTAATGCACTATATTGAATTTCTTTCAAACTCGTAATGTATGTTTAAAATCGCTTGCATTACTAATACCTAGAAATTAATGATATTAGTAATACACACCTTAATATGCAATAGAGTGTACTGGCTATACATAGCATGAAAAAATGTGCCAAACAAGTACTACTAATATAAAGAGTTAATGCATGCATTATTTTTACTAATATACTCTATCAAACGTGCACTTCATTATTTTTGTTTGATTAAGGTGAGAAGTAAAATATTATTTTGTGTGAAAAACTACTTCACACATTACACTTATTTCAAATTATATAACATAAATATGAAAGACTTAAAATCTTACTTAATGGAAAAACGAGAGAACATTTTTGAAAAAATCTTCCTCCGCATCAAACACATCCCAAACATAAAAGACATATGACATTTACTGACAATGAATTTTTGTAATTTTATTATAATTAGACATTTTTTAACTTTTAAAATTTTCTTTTATCCTTTAATGAAATGAACCTCACCACATAAATTATCTAAGGACTGTTTTAGACCAACAACAACATACCCTATGAAAATCTCACAAGCGGGCTTTGGGGAGGAAAAATCTATGCAAACCTTATCACTACCTCATAGAGATAGAGAGACTGTTTCTGGATTGTTTTAGACCACAACTATAAAATATCCTTTTTTTTTTCCCTGAAACACCTTATCCAATCAAAGAGTGTCATATAAAATGAAACGGAGGGAGTGATACATCATATAGAACAAGATAGATATATAGATAGGATAATCTTTGGTCCTGAACAGGAAGGGTAAGAGTATTGTGTAGAAAATGGAAGAAAAAACCAACAAATATCATATTTTAGTTCTCCCAATCCCAGTACAAGGTCACATAAACCCAATGGTTCAATTTTCCAAAAGATTGGCATCAAAAGGAGTTCATAAAGTCACATTAGTCACCATAGACTCTGTTAGCAAGAACATGTCAAAGGAGTCTAGTTCAATCAATATTGAGTCCATTCCACTTGTGGATGATGAATCTCAACCACAAAATATCGACGAATTTCTCGAATGGTTTCAAGCTTTGGTATCCATAAATTTGATAAAAATTGTTGAGAAGTTATCTGATTCTGAGTACCCTGTGAAAGTTGTTGTTTTCGATTCGATTGCAGCTTGGATTATTGACCTTGCACATCAGTTAGGACTAAAAGTGGCTGCTTTTTTCACACAATCTTGTGCTCTTAGTGCCATATACTATCATATGGATCAAGAAAATAGTAAAATTTTCTATGAGGGTAATTCTTCTGTTTTGTTGCCTTCACTTCCACTGCTGGAAAAGGAAGATTTGCCTTCTTTCATCTATGACAATGACTTGTATCCAACTCTTAGAAGACTTATCTTCAGTCAGAACATACATTTCAAGAAAGCAGATTGGCTTTTCTTCAACACATTTGATGCATTGGAGAAGGAGGTACTACTCTCGTATCGTATAAGTAGACATTTAAATTGTATAAAATTAAACAAGTAGATACATATATCTTACATGGCATAATAATATAGGACGCCACATAGGACACAAAATTCTCATGTAGGATGCCAGATAGGAGGTTTTGTTCAATTTTATACAAGTTTAAGTGTCTGCTTGTGTACAGAAGTTAAAGGATATATATGTTAGTTGAGGCTAAGTAAAGGGTACATTTATGTATTGTGCCTATTAGTAAACCTTATCATATTTGCCTTTGGCAATAGTAGAGCTCAAACCAAAAGTATTATAACAACATACTCGGGTGCAATCTCATAGGTGGGACCTAAGAAGAGTGGAGTATATGAGACCTTATCCTTACCTCATAGTGGTAATCAAATTGTTTCTAAAAGACCCAAGGCTCAAGTAACACATATCAAGGAACAAATAGAAGAAAAAGAGACATCATAAATACTATAGGAAACATTACATAGCATCTAGGAAAAAGGAACTGTTGCAACAACAAAATAATGTGATAACCAAAACACAAGAAAAGAAATCATTAATAACAAAAATGGCAAGACAAAATACTGCACGAGTGCTTCTCAACTACCTAGTGATCTTTTGCACTCTAATCCATGACTTCATATCTTTCTTATTTGAGGTCATGTCCTTGGTAAGATGAAGATGCATCATATTATGTCTAATCACCTTTCCTTATACTTCTCCAGTTTACCTCTAGGCCGGCCTAAACCAATAACCTGATGTCTTTGTTGTGGATTTGTACAGGTAGTTGACTGGATAAGTACTCGATACCCGATCAGAACTATTGGACCAACTATTCCATCAATGTATCTTGACAAGAGACTAAAGGAGGACAAAGAATATGGTTTGAGTCTCTTCAAGCCTAACAATGAAACTTGTATGAAGTGGCTAAATTCAAGGAAAATTGGCTCTGTTGTTTATGTATCATTCGGAAGTTTAGCCAGTCTTGACGAACAACAAATGGAGGAATTAGCCTTCGGATTGATGACAAGCAATTGCTACTTCCTATGGGTTGTAAGAGCTATGGAACAGAACAAACTCCCGGAGGAATTCATGTCCAAGTTATCGGAAAAAGGACTAATAGTGAATTGGTGCCCTCAGCTCGATGTATTGGCTCATCAAGCAGTTGGATGTTTCTTTACTCACTGTGGATGGAATTCAACCCTCGAGGCATTGAGTTTGGGAGTGCCAATGGTGACCATGCCCCAATGGTCGGATCAACCAACTAACGCAAAGTTTATTAGTGATGTATGGCGAACAGGAGTTCGCGTTAAGGTTGGAGAAAATGGTGTAGTTAATAGAGATGAAATCGCGAGTTCTATAAGGGTAGTCATGGAAGAAGAGAAAGGAGTAATGCTCAAAGAGAATGCAACTAAGTGGAAAAAATTGGCTAAAGAAGCAGTAGATGAAGGAGGGAGTTCTGATAAGAATATTGAAGAATTTATTTCAAACTTGTAGTGCACTAAATTGTGTAAAAAATTCATAGAACATTTGCTTTTAAACAATTTGAAAGTTGTATAATTCTGGGAGTTCTTATATTTACCCAAAAGTTATATAATCTATCACCGGCAATAGTCGGATCTCTGTATAATAATCATGTTCTATAATAATATTTCACTCTAATCGATTAAGTGTTTTTGGAACCTATTTTATATATTATAGTTTATTATATGTAATCTATAATAATAGTATTCAAACAACAACAATAATGTAAAGAGCACACAATGATCCCTAGGGATGGCAACGGGATGAGTGCGAGGTAGGTTGAGATCAACTCGCAAATTATTTTAAACTACTCCGCCTCGCCTCGCCTCGCCTCGTGTGATGATTTTTTTATTTTCAACCCGCCCCGCCCCGTCCCGCCTTGCATATACCCACCCCGCTTAAATTTTAAAGTTCTTTCATTTTTTAATTAAATTTAATTTTTTTGGCTAATTAACGTCTCAACAAGTAATTAACTATTTTTTGTTGACATTTTAACAATTGTTTCTTTATCGTTAATT
>JAPFFP010000012.1:19892691-19903390 GCA_026153255.1 Solanum medicagineum
GTGCTTTGAATATTTCTTGGTCTTCAATGGTGGCTTCCATATTGGCTGCTTGGAAATGAGCCACTTTTTTCAACATAAAACACATCGAGGAATTCATATATGTAAGTCATACAAGTGGATGAGAAGAAACAACACATGAAAAATTTATTGGCTTAAGTTTAAATGGTAGAAATTGCAATAATGATAACGATAATAATAATTAAAAAAATAGAAATTAGCGATTGACAAATTATATAAGTATATAGACATAACAATTGAAAATTCTTCCAATATATCAATTTATTTGTTTATATTACATAGAGAGAGAGAGTACTCAAAACAAAAATGGACGAATTGCAATATATTTTGCTATGCTACTAATTAATATCGTTTAACTTGAATTTGAATGTACATCTGAATTTTTTTGATAATCGCAATTCCAAGTCAATATTAGTTAACTTTTCCTTCTCCTTAGACACCTCCTCCTTGACATTCACTGTGATACATTCCATCTCTTTTTTCTTCCCCCATAAAAAAACATAAAGTCCAATAATTGTCACAATTGACCCCATAACTCTGGTCAAAAAATAAAAAATAAAAAGGTTATTCAATATTATATATTCACAAAAATAAAAAAGATTAATACTCCTTCCGTTTTAATTTACATGGCAGTTTGTTATTACTATGAAGTAATTCTCATAAATGATAAACAGGGACAGAGCTACCCTTTGGTCAGGGGGTTCATCTGAACCCTCTTCGCCGAAAAATTACACTATTTACATATGGTTAAAATACTTTTTTTATGTATATGTAGTAGATATTAAATCACTTTCGACTAGTTTATATATCTACTTCAAATTTTGAACCGTCTAAATAAAAGTTTCGATTCCTTCACTAATGATAAGATAGAAAATTCAAATTAAATTCAAGTATAAATGAAATAGAAGGAGTAATAATGATTTTAATTAATTAAATATAACTTACATTCCAATGTATAACTTTTCACCGAGCAATATCCAACTGAAAAAGGCAGAAAAGATTAATAGCAAGGGAAGGTGATATTGCCAAATGCTAGATGCTCAAGAAAGTCTAAATAATTAAATAAAGACAATAATGATAAGGGAAGATAAGTCATGACGAGATGAGTTATTTATCACAAAATGATTTTTTCTAATGAGATTATTTGTATGTTTACTATTATCAGAGTATCAAATGATATATCGCTTGTTTTTCATGCTTTCACAATGGTTCATGTAAGCGCAAGTGATTTTTTATCGCTAGTAATTGACATATCCATGTTAATAATATCGATGGTCCTTTAATTTCACGTTCAAATTCTAAATCTGTCTCTCTATCCACCTTAGTGTAGATTGGGACTATATGCTCAGTATGAAAAATCTTTTAGACCTAAAAATGTTGAGTGACATATAATATGGTCTATAGTTGTAGATTTTTATTTGGATAAAAATTTTCTTTTTTTTTAAATATTGAATATGAAAAGTGAAAAATATATAGTACTTACATTGTAAAGAACAGAAATAGCTCTGATGGGGTTCAAAGACCAGGCAGTTTTGTCATGATTAACACAAATTGCAACAATTACACACTCCAAGCTTGCCATGAAGAACATCAATGTTGTGCTAGCATATGGAGCAGCATATCTCTTATTAACACTTGGCTAAGACAAAAATAAAAAAAATAAGATAAAAAAGAAAATGTGGTACTTCATTCATCTCAATTTATAATGTGGTAACTTTCGTAGTTTGCGAGTCAATAATCAAGTTTTTCTTTGATCGTGTTTCTTTCACAAGCCATTTGAGAAAGACTTAAAGATTCTATGTTGAATATATAAGTCAAAATTAAGAAAGTGTTTGAATAAGTTTTTTTTAAGCGACTTAAAAGTCAAATGTACTCTTTGGCTTTTCCTTAATATTTTCTCCATAAAATATTTTTACTCGCCTGCTATACTAAAAATAAATGTCTAGCAATACTTATTTAATTTATGAAATCAAGAAATAATTTTACACTTAGTTCCTAACTTATCTTTATCATTAATTATAGTCATCTTTTATGAAATCAAGAAATAATTTTACTATTTTTTAACCCACGTGTCTAGTTAATAGCGGACAATTATTGTTGGACAGAGAGTGCTTTTTAGATTCAAAGTAAAGTGCTTTGAAGTATTTTGTATTTTTGTCCAACACCTCGAAAAATTAAAAAGAACCTAAAAATAAACCTATCCAAACACCCTCTAAATTTAAAATTCGAAGGATACCACATAAATTAGTACTGACGAAGCACTAAAATAAAAGTAGAAATGTAATTAAGAGAAAGATTAGTAATATTACTTGTATGATTAACCATAAAGAATAAACCATAGTGCTGATTATGAGTAGAAAGGGTCCATTGAAGAAGTTGCCATGGCTATTATTTTTGCTTGTGTTATGTTGTGAATATTTCCAATGAATTCCCAATTTTCCAATCACAATTTTCCCATGATATAATGATAACAACATAGCTCCACCAATGCACATTATTGTCCCCATCATTTTGGCTTGTCCTGCTTTTGTTTTTAGTCCTACTTTTTCAAGCCTTCAATGTTTAAAAAACAAAGGTTTCAAGTTAGGTATGTTTTCTTCATGTTGAGAAATTTGCATATTTACTCAAAAGGATAATTACTGCGGTGAAAATTGTTCAAAATCATAAAAACAAAATTGCCTATGATGTAAGAATAATAGCAATTAGTAGCACCCATCACACACTCAGGTTTAACCAGTAGAGCGTGGACAATATAATATGAGGATTAACATCTGATAAACCAAAATTCAGATAGGCTAATTAATGTCTTGTTAAAAAAGTGAATTTTAAGCTTAATTCAATCTCAATAACTAGTTCATAATGTGAAGATTACTCAAACTTATATGAAATTTTAGACACTGTATTTGAAGTTAGATTTTATCAAGACTAACTTCAACAACATATACCTGAAATTATTTTGTCTGAGTGAGTCCAAGTGCAAAAAAATCTCAATTAGTGGAAAAATATTTAAACAACATCACGAAAATAGAACATATCTATTAAGATAATAATGAACATTCGATTTAACTCAAGTCCATGTTATAAGAACATATACTCAATGAAATCTTTTAAGTAGGGTTTAAGGATATTACTTATGATTTTTTTTAGATTACCATTTAATATTTATTTTAAAATAATTATTTTTTTTATTATTCATTTGGTATTCGATGCCTACATCGAAGCCCGACTGCATAGAATTCGTGCCACGTGAGGTCCATTCAGGGAAGCGCTCCCTCCCAAGGATATTTCCAAAACTAAGGCTCGAACTTAAAATTTTTTATTAAGGAAGAAATAGTTTTATCCACTGCGTCACATTCTTTGATGGTAAAACAATTATAATTACTATTTCCTAATTAGTATATTTTAAGTTATCTAGTTGTGTCAATTATTCTATAATAAATCTTACTACATACTACATAAAGTCCAAAAAAAAAATTACTGTTGAATTTTTTAACCCTATAAGACATGTCATTTGCATAGCTGTTACCCTGCAATTATTATATTATAATTAATTTGATTTAAAAAATGTTAATCAAATGAAACAAGGGAAATTAATTTTAGAAAGTAAAGTGATTATATTGCTTATCCAAAAATAGAACATAAAAATATTAGGAAAAGTGTAAACGGTGTCAAATTAGGCCTTGTTTTCCTGTGGTGGGGCATAATCATTAGTTAGCAATATAAAATATATTCATTGTTATAATTTTACGATATATATATAAATTTTCCTTTATCTCATAAAGAATTTTGCTATAATAATCATATATGTTGTTTGTGAATTGATGATCTTTCATATTAACATTATACAATATATTTCTTATAACGATATTTCATTGTTGTTATAAAAAAATTAAAATAAATAATATTATTATATGAAATGATTTTAAATGTATTTGATTGTACGATCCATGCATGTGATTGTGTGCACTGCGTGGCTGTATTAATGAGGCCGTAGTTTGACTAATTTTTCTGTCTCCAAGGGAAATTAAGGGTGCAATTAAATTACTCAAATAATAATAACAATAATAATAAAAGACTAGTAAAAAATTAAAGTACATATTTTTTTTTTAAAAGAGATTGGAAATAGGGATAGATTCTCACCAAAACAGTGAGAATATAATTGACGATTAATATAATAAAATATTATTTTTACATATAATTACTAAAGAATATGATGCAATGAACGACGTTGCTTTCTTCCTAATTCGAAATGTAATTTTGAATTTGGGTATAAAAAAATTCTTAATACAAATACATTTTTTTAATTAATCTCACATTATACGAATTTAATTCAGTTAGACTCCAAAATAAATGGAAACACAACAACCACAACCACCACCACAACAATAACGACAACATACCTAGTGAAAATCTCACAAATAAGATCTGGAGAGAAAAAAATGTAAACAAACTTTCTCACTACCTCATAGAGAGATGAAGATTGTTTCTAAAAGATCCTCGACTCAAAGAAATGGAAACACACGAAGAAAAATTGCATATCCATAGTTTGAATAGGAAATTACCTTTCAAAAAAGAAAGCAAAAGGTGCAAGAGAAATTGTGGCAAAAATTTGTCCATAGGACAAGTGGACATAAGGGTCCATGCCTTCATCCATTACAAGCTTTGATATAATAGCTGTGCCAGCATAACCTAATTGTACCACCACCATTAACAAGAATGGCAATACATCTTTATCCATTTTTTGCCAATCAAGAATATTTATGTATATAAATTATATATATACACACTTCACTTTATGAAAGAAGTATTTGTGTGTGTGAGAGAGAGAGGTAAGTGAGTTTGGCGAGGATGGAAGTTTTTATAGATGATAAATAGTTAGACATAGGATGTAAATCCTGATTCCGTCACTAATTTTATACATAAAAATTCCCTTTTCGAGCAGAACTATCTGCTTGTTTCATGGTACTCTTTTGTCCTTTTGCAAGGACTGGCATGAGCAATTTCTTTGGCCAGATGATTGAGACTCTCTCATGTATGTGGAGGTTGTGTGTTCGATTCCACACAACGTTCAATTTTTTCAATTCGTGCCTACAGCTTGAGAGTATATTTGTAATTTAGAGCTAATGTGGGATCAATGAAAAATATTTACGTCCTTTTTAATTTAACATTTTCAAGGCAGCTATATATTGACGTGTCTGCTTCAACTGCTTCATAATATTTCTTTAGTTGCTTCAATTATAATTTTACGATAATTTTTTAAAGATAAGTTGTGAGCTTTTTTATTTAATCTTTTCAAGGCAGATGTGTATTGACGTATCTACTTCAACGACTTCCTAATATTTCTTTAGTTACTTCAATTATAATTTTACAATATCTTCTAAAATATTAAAAAAAAATATCGATATTATATAAATCGAGACTAAAAAATAATTTATATTGGGCTCGTATTAACATTGACTTTCGCCAGTAATATATATAGGCATTATAGTTTAAATAATAGAAAGTAGAAAAAAAAATGAGAGTATAATATAATTCTAGAAAGTTCTTGTGGACTTCGACATTATATTAATAAAGAAAGGGACCATTATGCAAGAATAAAAATCATATTTTTGTTTTTTTCCTAAAAAAAGAACCATCTGAATTAATTTTTGAACAATTTATAGTTCAAACTTTTTCACGAGACAAAAAAAAAAATTAACAAATTAATAATTCTTTGGTAATCAGAATCTCTGAGGAAAAAACGCCACAATCCCAGGGCTAAGATATTTGTTTCTTAATTATTTTATTAATTATGAAGATTAAGGCGATAATTATGATTAGAACAACTGATTTATTTAAATATACACTTGAATTATACTCGAAGTTGATAAACTTTATTTTAATGTGATTTTAAATATCACTCTAAGGATTGACTTGACGTAGAGAATTGAATTTTTAGTAGACATTGAAATACATGCACTTCCACATGTTTACACATTTCGATAATTAAGGTTATTTTTTTAATTTTAAAAGGTTAATAAAACTAGTAAATTAAAATGTATCGTTAAAACTTTGATATAACTTGATAATTAGGATATTTATTCTTTTTTCCAAAATTAGAAGTAAAATGTCATAGCTATATTCTGTTATGATTAGCAAGACGTGCAGTGGAGAAATTATTCTTAAGCAATTTAATTAGGCCAGCTTAATCCAGCATTAATGCTTGAAGCATAATCTTTAATTAATTTTTTTTACTAACTGAAGCTTTGACCAAACAATGGAAGATAGTTGTGGCACGCTTTTTTTAGTTTATCTTAAAAAAATGATAATTATTTTCAATTTAATTTATCAAAATTGCTACATTTATTCAGTTAGATTTGATGATGAAATACAATTATCTTTTATCGAATTGTTTAAAATGATTTTAACGTGAATCATAGCTTGATAGAAGTTGAAGATGTTCTGATGAAATTTTTATTAACAAAAATAAAATATAAGGATAGAGCCGTACTTTCATGATCATCAATATTCGATACATGGGATAATTTTGGTTGATTTGGGACAAATTGTTTGATTGAGAGGCATACTTATTAGATTTAATAGCGATCGGATATAAATAATCACATAATATAACGAAGAATAAATTTAACTAATACAAAATTGAGGATATTTTTTTAATTTATTTTTTGAATATTTATTATTAGCCGGCACAGCAGCTTCGAAGTTGGTCAGTGCGCATCATGCAAACAACACCTACATTTATATTTAGTTTAATTTCAGCCTCTAATTTTTAAATAATTTACATGTCATTAAATGTGAAAACCCAATAAGATACAGTGTAGATGGGACCTATCGGTATAATTAAGAAAAAAGAAGGAAAAAGAAACATGCATAAAATAGTGGTTGTAAAATGAGGACCATATTAAATCATGATGAAGACTTAATGAATTTTGTTTTTTATTTGATGTTCGATGTTTATATTAAAGTCTGATCATTTAGATCATATACGGTAATATTTATTATTTTTTAATTTCATTTTAGTTATATTGTTATATTTTTCGAAAGTCAATTTAAATAATTTTAAAAGCTGAATTAGATTAAATCAATTTGATATTTTAAAATAAAAATTTAGGTATTTAAAAACTATAAAAAAAGTGTTCTTGATTGCAACTTTTTTCATATTAATAAAATTAAGAAATATATCTTGAAATATTAGTCAAAGTTTATACTGTTTGACTCTAAAATAGAAACTATGACAATTAAAATGGGACGGAGAAAGTATTTATTTTACGCAACGTTCTCAATAAAAGAATTTTCATACGCAAGAAATTTGATTAAAACAAAGAAATTTTAATCATCTCGTTGCAACTCATACTTCCTCTATTCCATTTAAGTCAATTTAAAAAAAGCAAATTTGTTTTAATTATGAATAATTTTTTTTAATTCTTAATGAAATGATTTAAAATCGCGGTGTGAAATTAAATGATGAACTAAATTAAATGAATATTAATTTCATCAAGCTGTCATCCTTAAATGTCCCATCTATTTTTTACTCTCACTTTAATTCTTAACAATTTCCCATCCTCTGTTTCTGTTCTATTCTTTTAGACCAATAATGAAACTCCTAAAAAAACCTCAAATTTGTCACCATTTCTTCAAACATGAACAAAAAATACTTAGTTCTTCCATTTTCACTTCAAAAGCCATACATTTTTCTCAATCTAGGCAATTTCCAACTGCAACAATGTCCGATCCGTCATCAACAACCGCAGTTAATACAAATCCATTGCTATTTATAAACCATTCGCCTGTGAAAAATGTACTATGGGAAGCTCGATCGAGTATTTTTTGGAAGAATTCATCGATTTCTTCATCATTTGTTACATCAACTCAGTCAATTGATAATCATTTGATCGTTAAAACACCGGCCAGGAGCAGGACAAGCGTGTTGTATAGATTTTCTTCTGAATATGGACTTCGTGAGAGGTATAGGAACGCCATGAATGAGATTCGAATCGAAAAGTTGTTAGAAGACTTGGATGCTCTAGGCGGAACTATATCCTATAAGGTATTTTTTATGTTTCAATAGGTGTCAACTAGAAAAAAGTAAAAAAAATAGACGACTTTCTTTCGCTTGTCTTTTATTGACTAGATATGCCTCTTCAGAAATCGTATCTTTTGAGGGTAAAATAGGAAATCCAATAAAATGCTCCAAATTTTAAAATGCGTCACTAAAAATTAATCAAGTCACGTAATTTACCATAGTTTGGTGATAAATTAAGATAATCAATGGGTATGTGAATATGATTGGCTATGAAAATATGTGATACCTTAATTAAGCCATATTCTCAATTTTTTTTCATGCACTTCAAAATGTCATTCAGAATTTGAAGTTCATGTATTTTAAATTTTAAAAAGCAAAGCAGAATCAAACCCCCCATATACTTGGCAACTAAGCTTAAATGCATTTTTTTTAAAAACTATTGCTAGAACCATTGATTTCTTTCAGAAACAGTCACTTACCATTGATTTCTTTCAGAAACAGTCACTTTATCTCTATAAGACAGTGGTAAGGTCTGTGTACATTTTATCCTCCTAGACTCCACTTATGAGATTTCATTGGATATGTTGTTGTTGTTGTTGTTGTTGCTGCTGCTGATTGAACCATTCATTAATTTATTACTAATTTCTAACAGAGATTGAATTTGAACAAAAATTACTGAATTTCCGAGTCCGAGTACACTCATATTGCTTCTTGTCTCTTTGACAAACAGCATTGTTCTAGTGATGATGGCACAGCAAGATCATTAACACTAGTAACTGCATCTGTGGACAATATGATTTTGAAAAAACCAATTTGTATACACAATGATCTCACTATAGAGGGGGCTGTTACATGGGTTGGATGTTCATCTTTGGAAGTTCAATTAGATGTCAAACAATCTACAAAAGGTAAACTTTTTTTACTGTATTTACGTTTTGATCATTCATCGGAGTTGATTTCATAGATGGTCATTTAAGTTATAAGTATCATAAAAAATTAAATAAATAATGACTTCCTGAATTAATAACTATTGGATAATTGAATATTTTGGACCATCCTAACAGCAAAAGTCATAGGCATGTTGCCAAGTCTTTTTTTTTTTTTAAACTTATTTCCCCTTCCATTTTGCTTCTAAGAAAAGATATCATGGATAAATAAAATAATTATTTTTTTAATCTGAATTTATATTATCTAATTAAGAATATCAGCCATTCATCCAATTACTTTTTTTTATTGTAATTTATGTGGTATTGTAATTTTAAAAAGGAGAAATAGAATTCTTAAAACTTGTGATAAAAAAAATTAATATTTATATGACTGTAAATCATCTTACTAAAAATATTTCAAATATTTATGAAGTTAAATTCTTAAATATCAAAAACTATCATTTTCTCTTGAGGCAAACCAAAAACAAATCATAAATGTATCACATGAAATGAGATAAAACAATAAATTTTCATCCTTTCAATTATTTGTCTTATATTTCTTTTTAGCCTGATTAAAAGAACGTCAATTTCATTTACGTGTCTTCCTTTCTATATTCCTTACTCCTCCAACATTTTACATGAGATATTTACGATTACTGAATTCAAAGAGCACTTTGGTACATTACATACATCTTTAACATAAGATCACATGATTTGAAAGGAAAAAAAAATATTTTTACTTTTTACAATTTCGTGTTAAGTCAAACAACAACAACAATAACAACAACATACTTAGTCAAATCCCACAAGTGGGGTCTGGGGAGAGTAAAATGTACGTAGACCTTACTACTATCTCATAGAGATAGAGAGATTGTTTCCAAATGTAAAGTCAAACTAAGACACATAAAATGAAACGACACGACATATGTGTTTTCTTATTACATCCATAATTTGTGACACATCATTTTTCTTGCAGAACCAACCAATTCCACAGGGTCAGTATATCTCACAGCAAACTTCACATTTGTAGCAAAAGACAAGACAGGAAAATCAGCTAAAATCAACCAAATTTTACCTGAAACTGAAAAGGAAAAACTTCTATTTCGAGAAGCAGAGGAAAGAAACAAAATGAGAAAGAAGAAAAAAGAAAAAAAAAGAGACAATTTGGGAGAATTAAAAGTAAATAAGTTGAATGAATTATTGTTGAAAAATAGAGACGACGACAACTACAACAACAACATTTTAATTAAGGAAACTTGTCTTCAAAATTCTTTGGTTTGCCAACCAGAGCAAAATAACATTCATGGACAAATATTTGGAGGTTACTTAATGAGGAAAGCTTATGAATTGGCATATGCAACAGCCTATTCATTTGTTGGGACTCCACCTTGCTTTGTGGAAGTTGATCATGTTGATTTCTTGAAACCTGTAAGTACTCGTAGTTTCTCATCCTTCGATTTCTGTTACTATATGTGTTTTACATTATATTTTGGTCATCGCTTCATTGTGTTGTGGTTCCTCTATTATTTATGGTGTCTTGATTACTTCTGTTTTCTACTTTTAAATATACTTTGATATGTGTTACTTGAGCTGAAGGCTTTCGAAAATTAAACCACCTCTTTATCTCCACAAGATATGAGTAACGTCTACGTATATTCTGTTGTGCCCAAGATAATTCCGGAGATAAACGAAATAACAAATGACACAAGAAACACAAAATTTACGTGGTTCG
>JAPFFP010000012.1:19906818-19918270 GCA_026153255.1 Solanum medicagineum
GTTGCCAATATTGAATCTTGAAAGTTGCCAACTTGGGGGTTGCCAAGTTTGATCAACTTGGGCCATATTTCAACAAACTGCCTACGTTCCTACTCAAGTCGGGTCCTTTCCATGTGTTGAAACAGACTATATTGGATCAAATACACAACTTGTCCAAATCTTTTTGCATACTGGTGGACTCATTCCAAGAACTTGAAGAGGAGGTGGTCGTGCATATGTCGAAAATTTGCCCCATTAGAACTATTGGTCCCCTGCTTGCAATGACCCTAAGATTGCTAATCCCACTGACAATTCACATCCGCGGTAATTTCATGAAAATCGATGAGGATTGCATCGAGTGGCTTGACTCGAAACCACCATCTTCAGTTGTTTACATTTCATTTGGTAGTATTGCAGTTCCTGAGCAAGAACAAGTAGATGAGATCGCGTCTGGCCTATTAAATTCGGGGATATCTTTCTTGTGGGTCATGAAGCCACCCCCTGAATATTCTGTTTTTCAGCCTGTTGTGTTACCTGATGGTTTTCTTGAGAAAGTCGCTGGCAGGGGAAAAATAGTGAAATGGTGTCCACAAGAACAAGTCCTGTCTCACCCTTCTGTCGCCTTTTTTCTCACACATTGTTGATGGAATTTGTCGATGGAGGCAGTTTCAAGTGGCGTCCCCATCGTGGCTTTCCCTCAATGGGGTGATCAAGTCACGAACGCAAAGTACTTGGTAGATGTGTTCAAAATGGGGATTAGATTAAGCCGAGGTGTGCTAGGGAATAAGATATTTACAAGGGAGGAGGTTGAGAATTACTTGCGAGAAGCCACTAGTGATGATTCAAAGGTAGCGGAGATGAAAGAGAATGCACTCGAGTGGAAAAAGAAAGCTAAGGAGGCAGTGACTGAGAGCGGCTCGTCTGACAAAAACATGCAAGCATTTGTGGATGGACTGCAAAATATCCATGCCAAGAAACAAGAAAAAATGCCAAGTCAAGTTCCTAATTGAATTTCTTCTTCACTAAAGAACTTTGGATGAAATCATAATTATTTGCTCTTTTTTTTTATGAACGTAGCACGTCTTAAATAATGTTGAAAGCAACCAAATAAATAAGCAGTGCTCTTGTTTGGCTGAAGATCTCTAGAATCTTAATGAATATTATCTGTTAAAGCTTGTTTTATGGGACTACATGAGCACGTTGTTGTTGTTGTTGTTGGTATGACTTGAACGATTGGCTATGTCCATTCCACATCTAAATGTAACTTAATATATACATGCCGAAATAAATGGAAGGGGTGAAAGGAGAAAGGAAAGCAAGAGTTGTGGATACTTTTGCTCGTCTTACTACTGTTTATGTTAAAATATCTACAGATGAGGTTAGTGACTTAGTGTGAGTCACTTTACTCCGGAAAGAGCACTCAATATATAGTCAATTGTTTTTCTAGCTTTCCATCGCATGCTTCCACTATTTGTTTATATAGTGTGTGAAGTCTAACCAATTGAAAGTGCTTATGAATTAGTTCCAATAAGAAGGCTGTTCATGTTAGGAAGATCTTTTCCTTTTTTACATCAAGATTGGGTTGGTTTTTAATGTAGCGCTTGTCTAGCCTATGCGTTACAAGCCTATATAGGATACAAGATCAAAAAGAATGCATTGGTTGGATGCCCGGTTTATATTTGTACATAAAATTATATTCGTTAAATTAGAAATTAACAACATCCAGTAGCGGAAGACGTATAAATGCATAGCAAGGATTTTCAAGAAAATGTACTTACCTGGATGGGGTCAATGGGCGATCAAACAGGCTCAATGGCCTAGGCTGGTGACCTTCATTGCACTTTGCAGGGGCGTCGGGGGCCTTCTTAAACAAAATTTCATCTTCTTCTGTGTGACATTTCTCCGAGATACTCATGTTCCAATTGTATGCATCTAGAAATGAGCAAAAAATGACACTTTTGTAGAAGATAGTATAACAACACTATGAGCATCTATTTCTTCCCAATCACCAAGTAACTCAAACAAATCAAAGCTTAAGGTGTTTTTACTAGACGGAGAGTGAGTTCAGGTGTCTGAGTGAAATATTTGGACACGCTCAAGGGGTTATCTTTGTATTTAGCTTTCTTTTGTCAAAGAGGCATAACAATTTTTGAGGAAAAGAAAAGAATATTATATAGATAATATAATTGGGGAAAAAGGTAGTTGGTGGGGGTTGGTGAAATGTAGGTGAAATCTTTTAATTCTGCAATTTAATACCCTTTTATTCAGAAAATGATTGAGGTAAGTTGGCTTTCTAAATATAATATAAAGGAAACAATTATGGATCTTGTTTCCTGAGACTATTCAAGATCCTTTTTCTAAAAACAAAATTGGGGATAGTGGGAGGTTAAATGGGGGAGTTGATTACAAGGCGGAATACTGAATCCTTACCAAGAAGGTGAAAGTTCACGTACCCAACCAACTGAGCTACTAAGATTCTTCAAAACTATTCAAGATGCACGTAAGTGAAACTATTATTTCAAATATCCCAACGTCAAATAAAATGAAACAGAAAAATAAGTAATATACAAACTATTGCAAGTTTTTCATTATACAAAGAGGTTTTATCTTCATACTGTCTATTACCTAGAAATGGCTTCTGCCTCACAAAACACCAAGAGTAGTCTTGTCCATGTCTTTCTTGTATCATTTCCGGGTCAAGGCAATCTTAACCCTCTTCTAAGACTAGCGAAGCGCCTCGCTACCAAGGGCATGCTGGTCACCTTCTCTGCACCCAAACGAGTTGGCAAAGAGATGACAGCTGTTGATGGGAACTTGATCACCGATCAACCAACTCCTTATGGAGACGGTATGATCAGGTTTGAATTCTTTGAGGATGGATCAGTGGATTGTACTGATCCATCCAAAATAAATGATTTTGGCTTGGGGATGGAAATGCTTGAGCAAGCCGGAAGAAGGAACTTGCCTAAAATCCTGAAGAAACAGGAGGCCGAAGGTCGTCCTGTTTCTTGTATAGTCAACAATCCATTTATTCCATGGGTATGTGAAATTGCTGAGAATCTTGGAATACCCAACGCGTTGCTTTGGGTACAATCTTGTGCTTGCTTTTCGATTTATTACCATTATGGTTTCAACCTTGTGCCTTTTCCTAGTGAATCCGAACCTGAAAAGGACATTGTCATACCTGGCTTGCCTGTCTTGAAATACGATGAACTGCCTACGTTCCTACTTCAGTCTAATGGATTCGAATTAGTGTTGAAACGGATAATGTTGAATCAATTCCACAACTTGTCGAAAACCTTTTGCATACTTGTGGATTCATTTCAAGAACTTGAAGAGGAGGTGGTAGTGCATATGTCGAAAATTTGCCCCATTAGTACTATTGGTCCCTTGTTATTCAATGACCCTAAAATAGCTCGCCCCATCCGCGGTGATTGCATGAAAATCGATGAGGATTGCATCGAGTGGCTCGATTCCAAGCCACCATCTTCAGTTGTTTATGTTTCATTTGGTAGTATTGCAGTTCCTGATCAAGAACAAGCAGATGAGATCGCGTTCGGGCTATTAAATTCGGGGATATCTTTCTTGTGGGTCCTGAAACCACCCCCTGTATATTCCGGTTTTAAGCCTGTTGTGTTACCTGATGGTTTTCTTGAGAAAGTCGGTGTCCGGGGGAAAATAGTGAAATGGTGTCCACAAGAAAAGGTCTTGTCTCACCCTTGTATCGCCTTTTTCCTCACACATTGTGGATGGAATTCATCGATGGAGGCAATTTCAAGTGGCGTACCCATTGTGGCTTTCCCTCAATGGGGTGATCAAGTCACGAACGCAAAGTACTTGGTGGATGTGTTCAAAATGGGGATTAGATTAAGCAGAGGTGTGCTAGGGAATAAGATAATTACAAGGGAGGAGATTGAGAATTGCTTGCGCGAAGCCACTAGTGATGATTCAAAGGTAGCGGAGATGAAAGAGAATGCACTCAAGTGGAAGAAACGAGCAGAGGAAGCAGTGGCAGAGCGCGGCTCCTCTGCTATCAATATCCAAGCATTTGTGGATGAGCTGAAAAATATCCATGCCAAGAAACTAGAAGAAAACCCTAGTGATCAATGCTCGTAATTGTGTGTGATACAATATTTCTGGATCCGCCACTGTGTGTGTCTGTGAGAATTGAAGAGCATGGTGTTCGTGATCCTAAAATTTTCCATTTTGCTTAGTTTTGTTTTTGGCATTTGTTCCTTCCAGGTCTAAATCCAAACTTTACATAAATATTGAATTTATATGCTCATTTATTATTTATTTACGTGGTGTCCGATCTTCAAAGTTTGTTGATTTATGGTTAGAAGGTTACCCCATGAATTCTTCAACAAAAAGCAATACAATCTTCAATGAGAGTACTTACCTGGACGGGGTAAATGGGCGATCAAGATGGTCCATGGCATAGGTTGATGAACTTCATTGTACTTTGAAAGGTGGGATCTATTTAAGGTCGGCCCAAGTGGTTGAGCCTACATCATAATTTGTGGTACTTGTGCAACCTAAAATAAACTTGCTCTAAGAAATACTCGCTCCAACTGTAGAAAGGTAACATTTTTTTCTGGACATCCTTGAAAAAATAAAACATGTCACGTAAAACTAAGATAGATGGAGTGCATGAGTTCAAGAATTTGAGTGAATTACCAATTTTTACTGAGAAAACTTCATAAATATACAAATAAAGTAGTTTCATTAGCACCAAATAAAGCCTAAGTATTTATTTACATTAAAAAAAACCTCACAATAGCAATCTATGTACAAACAACAACAATTATTTTCAACAAAATGGTCGTAATGTATGTGCAATATATCGATATTGTATAAATAGCATACATGTATGTATAAATGATAAATACCTATATATTAGAGATGTATATACATCTATATACATTTTTGATACCATAAAGTATATATTGCAAACCAACTTCTTTTCAATCCCTGCCAACTCGAATCTCCTCTAAACAATCCCAAAATTTAGATTTGAGCATCTCAATATTTCAAATCGCTGATATATTATTCACTCAAAATGATTCACATTTATAGTACGTCAATTTTGAAGAGATTTGGAAGAAAGCAAATCATGGTTTAATTTCTTGCTAGTTATTTTCTCCCAGTATATGATGAAGGGAACGTTCCAAGAAAGTAAATAAAATGGACTTGGAAATTTTAATGTGTTAAAATTATGATAGTTGAATGACTAATTGAATTAATTAGTGAAAATTAGGCTAATTTGGATTAGTAAAAGTGAGTGAATTGTCATTTTCTTTAATTACCCATTATTATACGATTCAGTAACATCAAATCAAGCACCAAAAATATTAATTTAACTATAAAAACCAATATAATTTATACAAACATCATATTCACAAAATAATATAATATAATACAATAAAACAATAAAAATTAAAATCAACCAATCCAAAGAGAGTTTGTTTAGAAGTAGTCAGTTGATTGTGACATAACTAAATTATCTCATTAATTTAATCTTGTTGTCACAAATTCGAATTAATTAACTAACGACCAAATCAAATCAAATGTGGAAAAAGAAAAGTCAAACAAATTGATATTTAATATGATTGTGATGTATTGTATTATTTTGATGAATTCGTTGTATACTATTAATGTTAAATGAAATGTATCAGTAATACGTATTAAGTTTAGGTATTTAGTATAGTTTTAAAAAGAATAGTTATTTTGTGAAATATGATCAATATTTTTTAGCTTTTTTATATTTTCAAAGGTAATTATATTTTTGACTATGTCAGTTCGTACATATGTATAGTAATTAATAACTTTAGCATTGTGAATACAATAATTTGCTATGTATTAATTATGCATAGGACAATATCAAATACGTATGATTTATATTTATATTAGTTATATATAAGTTGAAAAAAATACTAAATAAGAAATAAAATCAAAATTCAGAAACTAATATATCCACTATTTTCTCTAATATCTTCTATCCCATTCATTACTAGTTTGACTTGGACTCACAATAACCACAAGGCAATAAAGTCTATTTACGGAGTAAGGACCGTTTCACAGCTGATTAGGGTTATACAAGTATTAATAATATATAAATTAGTTATGGAAAAATTAATATGCTCTTTATGCAAAGTTATTAACATAATATTTATTCTACCTTGTATTTTACATAAAATAATTAAATCAATTTCCTCACAACTTATACATGAATTCGTTGTGAGGATTTTTAAATTGCGAGTAAAATATTGTACTAATTCTATATAAAAATAACTTACTTATATATTAATCAATTACCAAATATGACATTACTCGTGCAGAATACACTTGGTTTTTTCTTCTCCTTTTTGGCCAAGGGCCAAGTCAAAAGTATATTAACTTTTCATAACTTGAAATTAATAGCAACATGATAACAAGGTCCCATAAGACTATGAATAAATAATAATTAAAAAAAGTTGAAGTCTTGCCCTTTATAAATTTGATATTTGTGTCTTTCTCTTTATTAAGTTGACAATTTGCTTATTAGTCTTTCACAATTACTAATATTCTTCAATAATGTCTCATGCTTCTTCTTCCAAAATTCACAAGTATGATGTTTTTTTGAGTTTCAGAGGTGAAGATACACGTAGAACTTTTGTGAGCCATCTCTACAACGCATTAATACAAGGAAGGATCAATGTTTTCAAAGACGATGAGCGTATAGAATCCGGAAAATTAATATATGATGAACTACCTAAAGCCATAGAAGAGTCTAGATTTGCTATAGTGATATTTTCCGAAAGCTATGCATCGTCAAAATGGTGTCTAGATGAGCTTGCACACATCATGAAGTGTCGAAATGAATTGGACCAGATCATGATTCCAATTTTTTATGATGTGAATCCATCAGATGTAAGCCATCAAAATCCTCCCTTTGCTGAGTGGTTTTCCAAATATGAAGAAAAGTACAAAGACAATAAGGAAAAAGTTCAAAGATGGAGGGATGCATTTGCTATGTCTGGGAAAATAGCAGGGTTCCCCTTGAAAAATTTCAAGTAAGATTTCTTTCTTTTGCACCATATTTTTTCTTTTTCTTATATGAATAGTCATCAACTTCAATTGCTAGACAACTGCAGAGTAGGCAGACGCGTACCAACAATAACAGAACACCCTCCCCCCACCCGCCCAACCATCCAAATTTAAGTTGCTTAATTTGACTGGGGACGAAATTTAAGAGAACAATTTTTTTTTTATGGTATTCAACTTGTGATGTAGAATATTCATGAAATTGAAAACTAACTATGTATATAGAAAGAGTTAGTCTCTTATGAATAAACCATAAAAAGGAAAGTACGACACTTAGCTTGCATTTGTACATGCAACATGAAGTCATGATTTTAGATCATTGTTTGTACATGAAATTTTGGATCAGAATTTGAAACCATGTTATTTAAAATACTAAATTCTTCAAAAAAAAAAAAAGAAAAGAAAACCATTTTCATTTTTAATATCACAAAAGAGGGCATAAACTTGGGTGCAAAATATAAAGAACTCTATAATGTTATAGCTTTTTAAATCTCTCTTTTTTTTCAACTTTATATCACTATAGTGGCCTTTTATTAATATAAACATTCTCAATAGGGAAAAGTACAAGCAAGGGGGCTAGGCCTTACCTTACCAATCCTAATAAGGTAATGAACCTCTACTAATTAACAAACATGAAGAAAATAAGAGCTAGAGAGAATTAGGTATTCTACAATTATCATCGAATCTGTAATACTTCAATGATGATATTACAAATGAGGATGCTTAAATAAAGATAAAATATAAAAGCCAAGAACAAAGTTGATTTATCAACATCCATCTTCCTTTTACAAACGTATAGATAAAAAATATATGTAGTCCATCTTAATAACTTGAAGTGTTTTCCTCTTGTCTTCTTCTTTAAATCTGTCTAAAACAACTTGATAGTCATCACTTCTTCTAGGAGTTATTGGTTCTTGTTGAATCAATCGACACTATCATAAGAAAGATTTTGTTTTGCTAGACACATTGGTAGATGTCTTGGAACAAACTCTCCAATCATTTTGCCATCCCAATTACGTTGCCTACCATGTTTCTTATTTTTGCTATTGTTGCTTCCACTTCTTTGATGTCTAGGTGAGATATCTCCATCCCTAGCCACTTTATCAAGGACCTTCATCCAATATATCATCTTCCTCATCCTCATCAAAAGATTCACTGTCCATATCAATAGCATTATTATTAGTGGAACTAAATTCCAATGCTAAAGTCTCTGAATCATTCTTATTTGCAATCACACTTTTAGACACAAAATCTTGAGCTTCTAGGCTTAATTTGGCATTTAAAAAAGAAGGTGAAACCTTCTCTTCTTCATCAACCAAATCAGCCCACCTAGGAGCACTCCTCTCACCTTGTTTTTCCTTTGAAATACTTAAAACGTTTGTGAGATTAGCTTGAGAAGGTAATGGCATAACTTTCATCAAATTTTTATCATTCTCTTTGGACAATAGGAGCTGTCCAGATTTCTGATGAAGTTCTACAACCGACTCCACAGATCGGGGAAGGGGCCTCGTGCGCTAAGGCCTTCAATATGACTATGAGTGACTTTATCGCCAGATTGGATTTTGAGTATCATGGCAGTCCGGCATTCTTGAATTATCTTATTTACTTTAGGATTAGAAAAGTGTAATGTTGGAGTCGTAAGATTATCCTCTTTTTGGGTACCTTTCAAAAAAGTATCAGAACTATTCGAACATAATAATTCATTTGCGGATTCGCTTTGTGAGCCTAGAGAAACATTAGATGGTGACTTCCTATGTGTAACCATGTTCTAGTTCTCATTGCTACCAACTTCGTTCCCTCTGTTCGAGTCCTTGTCTAGCATTATTATTATTGTACTATCAGTTTCCTTCCTCTTATTCATAGCAGCCCCAATATCAGAAACACCACTTTTCTGATTCGACCCATGAGGTTGTGTTGTTTTTATAGGTTCAACAACACCTGAACTTGTGCCTATATCACCTTGCTCTCTAAGAACCACACCCTTCTTGATGGTCTGATCAGAATTGTTCTTCATTGACCTTGATGCTTCAAATAGTTCCTGCTGGTCTGCAGCCTCTTTTACTGCTTCCTCGCCAATAGAAGTAGCTTTAATAGCGTTGAACCTAGTAAAGTATTAGTCCCAATCTCGTTAGGATATGTATGCAGCTTTGAGACTCCATCAAGTACACTAGTTTCCTTTAGCCAAAGATCTTATGATTCCCAAGCAATTGTGGCCCCACATTTAGGCCAACTGTTTCTTTCATATCTTTTTTCGTAGCAATCTTAGAGTTCACAAATGTTAAGGTTCTTTTTAGATCATAAATTTCAAAAGTCATTCTTTCTTTTCTTAAACTTTATGCTAAGTCATACCGTACCACATAAATCTGGACAAAGCAAGTATTCTATTTCTAAATTTCTATATAAAATAGTTATTCTTTTTCATTGTAACATTTAGGGATGAAGCAGATTGCATCAAAAAGGTTGTTAGCGAACTAATGACATTATTACACATTGAATCCGATGACGAAGACGACGATGTTTGTTCTGTCCAACGGGGCATGGCCGCTAAATCACCAATTCTTATTGACGGAGGCAAAGTGGTACAGTTTTATTTTTATAATTTGAATCCTCTTAGTGAAATTCGATATCTATCTGTTGTCACATAAAAAAGTAAAAATATGTAGTTTCAAACTTGTGTGTCAGTTGGCTTTTGAAAATGTCTCAATTATCACATCAAAAATAGTATTTAGTGATTTAGTAAGATGATCACTATGTAATTCAAGAAAGTAGAAACTTCAATTGATCTGTTTTCCTCGAGTAGTACATATAGTCTCAAAAGTACCAAAATATTATAATTTTATTACGTTATTTTGGGAAATATTGAAATATACAACTAATTGTGTACCGTGTTACGTGTATGGATGAAAATGTGAAAGTCATGTCATATGGGCTAGGTCAACCCATGACCGGCCCAACCCGACTTGATAAGGGGAAGTTTGTTGGGTGATTTGATCTAGGTCACCCAATATATAATTAATTATTTGCGAATGCGGTCAATTGTCACTAGTCATGTCAAGTGAGTTGGAGTGGTCCTAGATGAGCCTAATCGTAAGTGACATACAATAAAAATGTAGGCCAGGCCAGTTATTACTGGCATGGCCCATTCATATAAGGGTTACTAAGTGGTCCATAAGACCCTTTTTGATTTCTTTTCTAATTTATGATGTCTTATACGATTTGTCAAATAGAGCTTTTCGCTGGATAAGAAGACCGAGAAGAAATGTTTTATGATAGCAGCAAGGGGACTTGAGATTGAATGGAGTGATAAACCAGACTATTGGGAATGGTTACCTCACTCTGACTCCAGGTTTTAGATATTCACCGTCTCTTTCCATGTACTAGAATAAAAATTGGAAGAAATTGGTAATAATTATTGAGCAAGGTGAACTTTTTTTTTGTAGATTCGCGGAAGTGGCTAAGCTCAAGTGGGTTTGTTGGCTTGATATTCGAGGCAAAATTGAAACTCGAAGACTATCAAAAAGAAGCAAATATGTTGCTTATCTAGTGTTCAAATTGGAAAATAAATTTCATGGCCTTGAAACTGTTAAAGCAGTTGTTAGATTTGTTGATTCTATGAGTGTAAGGGAAGCGGAGCAACAAGCTAGTGATGTGCATTTTACAGGACGAGGGCCTAGAGCGACGTTGCCCTTCAAAAGATATGATGGATGGATGGAGTTAAAAATGGGAGACTTTTTCAATGATATAGGAGAAGATGGAGATGTTGAAGCGCGATTAATGGAGACTGTACATCTCGAAGCAAAAGGTGGCCTCATTGTTCAAGGAGTGGAGTTTCGTCCTGAATAAACAAGAGAGGAATGTATTGATCGAGAGAACTGAAGTTTGTTAGATAATATGTGCATGGTTGATAGTAAAGTTAATTTTTAAAAATACTTTTAAATGATTCTACGAGTTTCTGTTTCGTTCAAGTGTTATCTACGTCGACATCTAGTTGCTTAAAAAAATTAATTTACAATAACAAAGTGAGTTGATGCATAGACCACTTGCCTATAGTATCAGTTTCTGCCCTTTTTGTCAATCAACTCTTTTCCTTCCTCACCTACGAAAGGCCAAAGAGTAGTCTAATCTAGAATGCAAATTAAATCATGTTCACTATAAGGAAAACATAGTTAAGCATTGTGCAAAAGGCATATTTTATATATTCTACGACCCGAAGGGGATTGGTGGTATAATTGATAAAGTAGTCGTCATGTGATCAAGTTAGTTGGAGTTGTGGATGCAATTTTTTGTAGAAATTTTGGTAGTGCTCCGTACAACATACCCTTATAGTCCGTCCCTTTCCCTTAATCATAGTGGCGGAGCTAGCCTATAGTCAAGGTGTTCATCTGAATCC
>JAPFFP010000012.1:19923198-19935317 GCA_026153255.1 Solanum medicagineum
CAAACTATATTACTTATTGTACGTTTAAGTCATCTCAATTTTCAGTCAATTTCAATTGAGGGCCGGTATAATAGTTTGAGAGCATTTCTGAGTCAAAAATGAATGGCAAGGATATTTTTTAACCAAAAATATAATAGAGGGTAAAGTTGACCCGTTCGAGAGTACATATAATCCTTTTCCTTGTAGATACAAGGTATAAGCAAAAGTTATTGAGTTGCCTGAAGTCACATATTATAGATCCACTTGTCTCTATTAAACAACAACCAATGAAATCCCACTGGGGAAGGTAAAATGTACACAGATTTTACGACCATCTCATAGAGATAGAGAGACAAAACCCTCAAACTTCCACTTGTCTCTATTAAAGTAGAAAAATATATGATCACAAAGGAATCAAAATCTACAAAGATGTTTCCAAAGTCAATTCTGCTAATAAATACAAAATTGTACAATCTTAAGTCTTGATCAAGAAAAGCTTACATACAACCTATCTGTCTTTAGTCAATAAGTTTAAGTAGTTAATCTGTCATTATCTATAGTCTTAAATTACTTTTCTGTAGCTATGAAATTTCTGAGAAATTTAATTCTATTCCAATTAAAACAACCTAAATGCAAAACAAAGTCTAATTTCTCAAAACAAAACAAAAACAATGTATGATAGTTCTCTCTTTGGTCTCTTGCAAATGCTATATGAGACACTAAAGAACGAGGCGAAATTCCTGTCAAATGTCAGCAATCAAGTTCAAGATATTCGCGCTGAAATAAACCGAATACAATGCTTCTTACAGGATGCAGATGCTAAAAAACCTGAGTACGAGACAATTCGTAACTGGATAGCTGATATAAGAGAAGTTGCTTATGATGTTGAAAATATTCTTGAGAAATATAGGCATAAGATTGAGTTGAGAAAGGATCGATCGTTATGGAGGGAGAACATAAATCTGCATAACATAGGGATGGAAACAAGAGATGTTATGTCAAGAATAGAGCACATTCAGAGGTGTATGAAAACTTATGTGGATATTGGTATAAGAGGTATATGTCAAGGAGAGTCTTCGTCCGAGAGAAGCCAATGGTTGACGAGATCTTACTCTCATCTTGTAGACGAGGACTTCGTTGGATTAGTAGAAGAGGTGAACAATTTGGTTGCAGAGTTGATCAATGAAGAAAATGATGAGTTTCATGTAGTATTTGCCATATGTGGAATGGGAGGTTTAGGTAAAACAACACTTGCTCGGAAGGCATATCGTCATGTTGATGTGCAAAATCATTTCCAAGGTTTTGCGTGGGCTAGTATTTCGCGACAATGGCAAGCAAGAGATGTACTGCAGAGCATCCTTACGAAACTTGAACCTGAAAACAGAAAGAGGATTAACATGATGATGGACGACGAGCTTGTTAAGGCTCTTTACAAGATTCAACAGAGGAAAAAATGTTTGATTGTGTTGGATGATATTTGGTCGAAAAATTTCTGGAATAGTGTTGAACATGCTTTTCCGAAGGGGAAAGGGAGTCGAAGCAAGATTTTGCTCACAACGCGGAAGAAGGACGTGTGTACACACATAGATCCAACTTGTTTCTTGTTTGAACCAAGATGTTTGGATGCTGAGGAGAGTTGGAAGTTACTTCACAAGAAAGCATTCCCCAGAGTAAACACCCCAGGTAATTATCTTCTATTCAATGAACTTTGGGTTATATAATTTGCTCAAATAGGTGTAAATACCCAAGAAGTTTAGTATCAACAATCAACTAACTAAAGTAGCCAAGAAAATTAGAAAGGAAACAAGATTAAAAACTAATCATATATAATCGGCATAATACATAGACACACACTGAACTTGGCCTTACCTTGTAGTATGCACATCAACTTTGATTGTGCACATCTAGACACCTCAACTTGGCCTCAACTGGCAACTAAAAACTCCAACTCGTCCCAACGGTGTTGCATATGTTGATGACGTGGTATATAAATTTTGGAGGTGTATAGATGATCATTTTGTAACTTGGAGTGTTCAACTGATATGGTGGAGATGAGTTGAGGTGTCTAGATGTGCATACACTTGCTAGCTGATGCCAAGTTTGAGTGTCTGTTTGTGTATTATGCCTTCAATTTTGTAAACGCACAAAACCTGGAGGTATTTCTTTTTGAAGATGTATTGATAACATATTGCTACTCAGCGCGAAATGAAAATTCTCTCTTGTTTTTATGTAGATTTAAAAATTGATTTGGAGTTGGAGAGGCTTGGAAAGGAAATGGTCAAAAAATGTGGAGGTGTTCCTTTAGCCATCATTGTGCTTGCTGGACTTTTGGCTAGAAGACCTAAAATTGATGAGTGGAGAAGGACAAGCCAGAATCTTAACTTACACATGAGTGGTGAAAGTTTTGAACAAGATGGAGGAATTCATGGTGTCCTGGCATTAAGCTATTACGATTTACCGTATCAGCTTAAGCCGTGTTTTTTGTACTTGGGAAATTTTCCCGAGGATCAAAAGATATCTGCGCGAAAATTGTATCAGCTATGGGCTGCTGAAGGTATTATATCATTGGAAGGTAACCAAGGAGAGGAGACAGCAATGACGGAGATAGGTGAACGTTATCTGCACGAGTTAGCTCAAAGGTACATGGTTCAAGTGCAACTAGAGGAAACAACTGGAAGGATCAAATCTTGTCGACTTCATGATCTCATGAGAGATACATGTTTGTCGAAAGCAAAGGAGGAAAACTTTCTCAAGACAGTTTCTCCTCAACATTTGCATCAATTGATGCACTGCTATTCTTCAGCTAAAGCAACATTAACACGTACTGTACGCAGACTCTCCGTCACCGTGGACAATGATGCTCCAAACTATTTCTCTACTGATGATAAGTCCTTTCAGCATGTTAGATCAGCTTTCTTCTTTCCTAGACAGACAGGACGTGAAGGAACAGAATATCCCCTGCCTTTATTCCAAGGTCTGTGCAATAACTTCACAATGTTGAGAGTTTTGCATCTTGAGAAATTCAATTTTGAGGACATTCTACCGAAAGCAATTGGTTATTTGGTGCACTTGAGATACCTGAGCTTCAGACATTCACACTTTCAAAAACTCTCGTCGTCTGTAGGTAATCTTAAGTACCTACAAACACTTGATTTGAAGGTGAATTTCTTCTCGTACTTGACTTTACCAAATACCATACGGAAGCTGCCGAACTTGAGGAATTTGTATCTCCCCCCTTCACATCAAAACACATATAAGTTGGAGCTGAGTCCTTTAAGCCAGTTGGAAACACTGAAGAACTTCGACACACAAGTTTCTCCTTTTCGAGATCTCTTCAAGTTAACAAAACTTCAGAAACTATCAGCCGTTCTCTCACTGGAGTCAGACGAGATGGAAGAGATCATCACTCACCTCACCCACAGATCAGGGAGACTCAGGGAAACATCTTTCCGCATTTTCTACAGATTTCATTCAGAAAAAGAGTTAAACATTCTGAAGCTGCTGTTAGGTTGTCATCATCTCCGCAAGTTAGATTTAATCGGACACATCAATTACCTACCAGAACACCACTCCTTTTCACAAAGCCTCACTAAGTTAACCTTGAGAAAGAGTGGACTTGAAGAAGACCCTATGGTTATTCTTCAGAAGCTGCCTAAGCTATTCACTTTGTCATTACGTGGAAACGCTTTCGTTGGAAAGGAAATGTGTTGTTCTCCACAAGGATTTCCACTCCTCAAAACTCTTAAACTCCAGGGGCTACCAAATTTAGAAAGCTGGAAGGTGGAGACAGGGGCCTTGCCAAATCTAGTTTATCTAGAAATCGACGAATGCAAGAAATTGGAGATGGTTCCTGATGGATTGACATATCTAACAAAAATCAAGGAGATAATGATTATGAACATGCCAGACACCTTCCAAAACAAGCTTCAAGAGTTGCAAAGGGAAGACTCTTACAAAGTTCAGTTCAGGAAAAATTTCGACATAAAGAAGTTTTCCAAGATCAAATTCAAAGTGCGAATATCAGGTACTCAGTCATAACAACTTCATCACATTTCACTATAAACTTAAATCGCGTACTCTAAGAATTGAATTCTCTCAAGTTTCTCTTATTTTTCATGAGCAGGACCGATGTTTGGTGGATTATTGCAGACCATTTGTCCGTCAACAGTACCAAAGGAATGGAAGAAGCTATAAGAACTCATGGGGAAGATATTATCTTAAAGGTTAGCAAAAAAAGAAACTCATAAACTTGTTAATTTATTCATCACAAAGCATTACAACATCATTTGTCATCCTAAAAACTTAACGGTTACATATCCATACCATGTACAATCTTCTGTCTAAAACGTGCTTAGCTAGTTAGCTCTGTTGTCATTATGAAAATACAGGAATTAGCAACACATATTTGCTAATACGTCTCTTACACGATGTCTACTCTTGGGAGGATAGAGTGTATGCAGACCTTACTCCTACCTTAGAAGCAGAGAGATGCTCGACTCAAGGAAAACCATCCCAAAGCAGACTAGAAAATGATGCAATGAAAGCACAAGAATTAACAGATAATAACTAAATAACAGATAGTAGCAGAACGGAAAATACAAACAAATAAAAGCAATAGGATAATTGAAGTATAAGGAATCAACAGAAATCGAAGTACAAAAAACTACATGAGCATTAGTATGACTATTACTCTATTTTGACTTCAAAATTAAATATTTAAAAGCTGTTTTTCCCGTATTAAATTACAGGAGCATTAGTATGTCATGCATCTTTTTGATGGTTGGCCTGTTATGCATTTCAAGCAAGACGGGAAAGTTGAAGGCCTTGCTTTTTAATGAAAATTCTGGGGCCGCTACTGTGTACAGTCAAGATATTCTACCTTTGTGTATAGATGTTTGTTCAATTATTGAAGTATTGAGTCTTGTATAATGTTTGATAGTAACAGAAAGGAGTGTACAATGGTAAAAAAGCTCTTTTTGTAAATTATGATTTTCTTCAAAACTCTTTTGTTACTTCTTCTATTAGTATTATAATTGTCATTAGTTTACTCCCTTGTTTGCTGGTTTTTTTTGTATGATAGTGTTTGAATGTGTACAAAATTTTAAGAAATAAGCAAATAACTTTGAAACATCATTAGTTTACTTCCTCTGTTAATATTTATATTAATCCTTATATGCATATATATACAAAATTTCAACCAAAACGTCTGGATATCGTGGCATCCCAGCCTTTTACATAGATTAGACCCGGTTTGAGCCCTATGCCTTTAACCATAGGTGCGTGGTTCAATCCTTTAGATTGAAAAAGTCTTGCCAAGGCATAAATCCAGTCCATGAGCTAACACCCACAAAAAATTATCGAAATCACCTGATTCCAGTTTTGGAATCCATGAAATGCTCCCAGGCGTCGTCCGATGCCACCAGGCCTACTGGGATTCTAAGCGGGCTCATTACGGACGAGTTCGTATAATCTTCCAAGAAAAATGGGCTCGAAGCCCCTGGAACCCCAGAATCTATGGGCTAACACCCACGAAAAACTACTGAAATTGCCTGATTCTTGTTCGGAGCCCATAAAATGCTCCTAGGCGTCTTTTGGCGCCATCGGGCCTACTAGACTCTTGGCAGGCTCATTATGGATGGGTTCATAGAATTTTCTAGGAAAAATGGGACAAGAGCCCTAGAATCCATGGGCTACCATCAACAAAAAACTGCCAAAATCGCCTGATTCTTGTTTCAGAGCCCATAAAATGATTCCAGGCATCGTCCCGCGCCACAAGGCTTACTCGGACTCTTGATGGTCTCGCTACGGACAAGTTGGTGCAATCTTTTAGGAAAATTGAGCCTAAACACCCGGCAGCCCCCGATTCCATAGGCTAATACCCATGAAAAACTACTGAAATTGCTTGTTTTCGGTTCTTGGCCCATAAATGGCTACCATCATTCGGCACCATCAAGCCTACTGGTACTCTTGGAGGGCTCGTTACGGATAGGTTGGTATAATTTTAAGGGATTATTAAGCCCGAGTCTCCGACAGCCCCATATTCCATGGGCTAACACCTCTGAAAAACTGCTGAAATCGCATGATTCATGTTCATTGACCCATAAAATGCTACCAGGCGTCGTTCGACGCCACTAGGCCTACTAGGACTCTTGGCGGACTCATTATGGAGGATTGGGGTAATTTTCGAGAAAATTAGGCCCGAGCGCTCAGCAGCGTCAGATTCCGTAGGCTAAAACCCACGAAAACTAGCAAAATCTCCTATTTCCAGTTCCTTGGCCGATAAAATGCTACCAAGGACCGTCGGGCCTATTAAAACTGTCGAAATCGCCTATTTCCCGTTCCTTCGCCCATAAAATCTTACCAGGCCCTTTTCCAACGTCGCTGAGCCACCTGGGCCTCTTGTCAGGCTCATTTCGGATCAACTTGTATGATTTTTCAGGAACATCGCACCGGAGCCCCATGCAACTCTAGAATCCATGGGCTAACACCCACAGAAAACTGTCGAAATCGCCTATTTCAGCTTCCTTGTCCCATAAGATCGTATCAGGCCTCCGCCAACTCCGCTAAGCTACCGGGCCTCTTGTCGGGCTTGTTCTGGATCCACTCATATGATATTTCAAGAATGTCGCGTCGAGCCCCGTGCAGCGCCAGAATTCGTGGGCTAACACCCACAGAAAACTGCCTAAATCGCCTGTTTCGACTTCCTTGGCCTGTAAAATCCTACTAGGCCTCCGCCAACGCTGCCGAGCCACCTGAGCTTCCTTCTAGGCTCGTTGCGGACCCACTCATACGATGTTTCAAGAATGTCACGTCGAAGCCCCATGCAGTGCCAGAATTCGTGGGGTAACACTCATAGAAAACTACCGAAATCGCATGTTTCAGCTTTCTTGGCCCATAAAATCCTACAAGGCCTCTGCCAACGCCACTGACCACCTGGCCCTCTTGAGGGGCTTGTTGTGGACCCACTCATATGATTTTTCGGGAATGTCTCGTCGAAGCCCCATGCAGCACCAGAATCCGTGGGCTAACACCCAAAGAAAACTATCAAAATCTCTATTTCGACTTCCTTGGCCCATAAAATCCTACCAGGCCTTCGCTAATGCCGCCGGGCCACCTAGGACTCTTGCTGGGCTTGTTGCAGATCCAATCGTCTGATGCTTTTTAGAATGTCATGCCAGAGCCTGTGCAACGACAGAATTCGTGGACTAACACCCACAGAAAACAGTAAAGATTGTCTATTTCGGCTTCCTTGCCTATAAAATCCTGTCAGGCCTCCGCAAACGCTGACGGGCCACCTGGGCCTCTTATCGGGCTCATTGCAGACCCACTTGTATGATATTTTAGGAATGTCGCTTTGGTGCCCTGTGCAGTGCAAGAATCCAAGGGCTAATACCCATAGAAAACTACCGAAATCTCCTATTTCAACTTCCTTGGCCCATAAAATTCTATCAGGCCTCCGCCAATGCCACCATTCCACCTTGCCTCTTGTCGGGTTCATTGGGGACTCACTCGTACTATTTGTCAGGAATGTCACGTCGGTGCCCCCGTGCAGCACCAGAATTCGTGCGCTAATACCTACATAAAACTACCAAAATTGCTTGTTTTAGCTTCCTTGGCCCATAAAGTTCTACCAGGCCTCCGCCAATGCCGCCGGGCCACCTGAGCCTCTTGTCGGGCTCGTTGTGGACCCACTGGTATGATTTTTTGGGAATGTCACGCCGGAGTCCCATGCTGCGCCAGAATCCATGGGCTAACACCCACAGAAAATTGTCAAAATCGCTTGTTACGGCTTCCTTGGCCAATAAAATCCTACCAGGCCTCCACCAACGCCTCTGGGCCACCTGAACCTCTTGTTGGGCTCGTTGCGGACCTACTTGTATGATTTGTCGAGGATGTCGCATCGGAGCCCCATGCAGCGCCAGAATCTGTGGCTAACACCCATAGAAAATTATTGAAATTGCCTATTTCGGCTTCGTATGAAGTCAAACTAACTCACATAAATGAGAATTATTTTTTTCTATTATTTTGTATAACTTATGTACTAAGTTTGTCATGGAAATGGTAAATATGTTGGTTAAATGTTCACAAAAATACCTAACAATATAATTATGTTTGTAGCTGCTGAAGTTGGTTTTTAATGATTATGTATTTGTTTTTGTTTAGGAGAAAAGCAAGCAACCTTGATGGTTTTTTATGTATTTATTTGTTTTTGTTTAGGAGAAAAGCAAACAACCTAAATGGTTTTCAAACATAAACTTTGATGCTTTTGATGAGATTTCCAAGAGATTGAAAGAATTGAACATGTTTGACATATTCAAACAATCATCATTCGGGTATCTTCTCGAATTATCTGATATGCAAGTTCAACCCCAACTCATATGACACTTGGTGCAGAATGAGGTACCCAGTGATAGGAAAGAGACTTTCACATTCCATTTGAATGGCTCTTTAATAGAATTTGGTATTGGTGAATTTAAGGCTATCGGTTTCAAATGTGGAACATTGGACGATTTTGTCCATGAACTAGTTGGCCCGTCAAAACTGATGCGAAAGTATTTTCCAAACATTAAGAACAGAGGTGTGCCAAAGGAAGATTTCATTAGGGTCTTTAAAGACGAAGAAATAATCGAGTCAGATGATGTATTCCACATGTGCATCCTCTATTGTATTAGTACCTTTATACTTTCATCTCCTTTTCAGAACACATTTGGTTCTGTAAATTTCACTTAAAATATTTTCGAAACCTTTTTCAAATATTTGGTATTATGTTTGTTGTTTTTTTGGTAAAATTGGTGAATTTTAAGGTAACACCATGGTGTAGGTGGAAGGACCTTCACTTCTCGTACTCAGACACACTTTTTAACATAGTCTCAACAAAAATAAAGCCAAACAAAAGTATACCTAATGGTTGTTCATTTTTTAAACCTAAAGTAGACTAAATATATTCATTTTTTTAAATAAAAATCAACACTAGCATGTACAGTTGACTGAACATAACATTTTAGCTAAATATAATCAACTCTAACCTTCTAAATATAATCAACTCTAACCTTACATATTCCCTCACAATTTCAGAGATTTTGTTTAATGTCAATTGTATATCTGCTTAATTTATTATTTTTCTATAGTAACACAATATTTTTTATTTTTATTTTTATTTTTTTACCAATAATGAGGGGAAATTTAGGCAAGAACTCTAGTGCGCTTTTTTTTGCCAAGGTAGCAGGGACTTAAACTCCCGCAAATCATATACAATTGGTGTGGGTTAAGAAACTCCCACAATTTAATACATTTCGAGGAGGTTAACAATGATCTCCAAAATTAAACTCTCGTAGATTAAGGTTTTTTTTTTGGTAGTGAAAGAATTATTAATGACGTTACTTTAAAAAATAAACTCTAATAAAAAAAATGGAGATTTTTCACTTCATCATTTTTGACGAATTTCTAAAGTCTTTTTTCGTTTGTTAGACTTCATATCAAGTTAAACTAACTCATATAAATTAAGAGAAAAGAATTATTAATGACTTCACTTTCAAAATAAACCTTACAATTAAAAAATGGAGATTTTTCAATTCATCATTTTTTAATTCTTACGTCACGAATCTAAACAAACGTTACAAATTCTTACAAAAGAATATAAAAAAAAATACAAAAGAATATAAAAAAAAGGTTCCCAAAAGATTCCAATTTTATTGTTTTAATTTAGTCAGAAAAATAATGACACGTATGAAAGTACGTGTCAAAAATTAGGTAACAAATGTCACTTACTAGTTGTAAAAATTCATGCATATAATTCCACGTGTACTATATATTAGAAATGCTATAACGCATGCATTGTGCCACGAATTTCTTGAACTCTACATATTCTTTTTATGAAGTGTCACGTATTTGGTAATTTTTTGGACACTTTAATTTATTTTAAGTAGAAGGAAAAAAATTGAGAATTTGTAGAGAGGAAAAAATTAAATGGCGGTTGTTGGAGTTGATCGGAATGCGGCGATGTCGCCGGAGGCACCGCTTGCTCCGGTGACTATTGAACGGAAAGTTAGGACTGACTTGGAAACTTCTATTCCAAAGCCTTGTAAGTTATTCTGTCTGTCCTATTTTAGTCGTCATAATATATACTAAAAATAGTTTTCAGTAGCAAAAAATAGTTTTCAGGAGTTTAGATAATTAGAAGAGAATTAATTTTTTTTCATTTTTACTCGAATTAATAGGCACATATAATTAATTCATATGTAGATAAAAATTTAATGAAAATAACATTTTTATTTTATTAATTTTATTGGGCGAAATTTTATCATGACAATTAAAATAGAGCGGAGCGAGTAGCTTCTTTTGTTTTGTTTCTTACTACCTTTGTTGTGTTTTTATGCATCTTATTTTGTTGAGTTGCACACCTTCGTTTTTATCTGAAGATTTAAGGTTTGAGGTTTCTAGGAATAGAGGGAAAAAATTGTTGGAATGGGTCTTGCAATGCGCAAATTTGGATTTAGTTAAGTTGTACTTTTTTTTAAAACTAGAGATCTTAGACTCAAATCTATAGGAATACGGGGAAAAATTGTTGGGAAATGGACCGTGCAATATGTCGTACTTTCCATTTTAACTAGAGATCTTAGATTACAGTCTCAAGGAAATACGGGGAAAAATTGTTGGGAAGTGGACCTTGCAATAAGTCGCACTTTCCCTTTAACTAGAGATCTTAGATTTCAGTCTCTGGGAATATGGGAAAAACTGTTTGGGGAAAAATTGTTGGGAAATGGACCTTGCGATGCACAAAAAATCAGATTTAATTAAGTTGCACCTTTTTTTTAACTAAAAATTTCGGGTGTGTTTCAGTCGTCTCTAAGGTTGGGGAAAATAATTGTTGGGAATTGGGTCTTGCAATGTCTAAAAAATTAGATTTAGTTAAGTCGCACCTTCCTCCTTAACTAAAGATCTCGTGTTTCTGTCTCTAGGAACAAGGGAGGTTGGGAATTGCGCCATCCAATGTGCAAAAATTCACATTTAGAGACGCACCTCTCTTAAACAAAGATCTTGGATTCGAGTTTTAGGAATAGAAAAAAAAAGGGGGCCCTACAACATGCTATGTGCAAACTCATATACATATATAGGATTTCGAGACAAAGAAAATTAGAGTTAAATCTTTGATATAAATTTGATCAGTGTGATATTTATCCATTAAACGTTTAAAATTATTGGTCTAAAATAAATTCTTACCCATTGAAGTAGTAAAACAAATATTTTTAAAAAGTATACTCCCTCTGTCACATTTTATGTGGCACCCTCTCCTTTTTTGTCCGTCCAAAAAGAATGTCAACTTACTCTAATTGGACACAATTTAACCTTAAAATTTCTCTTTTATCCTTAATGAAATGATTCTAACCACACAAATATTCCAGAATGATTTTAGACCACAAGTTTCAAAAGTTTTACTGTATTTTTTTCCTTAAACACTGTGCCAAGTAAAGGGTCCCACATAAAAGGGAACGGAGGGAGCATAAAGCTATATTTCATGTCAAACCTATTGGGATAGGTTGACTTGATTGATTGTATGGTATATCATCCAATACTAGTTGCTTTGGATATACATTAGTTTTAGTAGTATACATATTCGGTTTAATCATACAATAAGTTTACAATTTCCCGTGCTAAAAAGAATTAGAAATTTACGACAGACTAAAAAAATTTTGGAAGATTAAAGAAAATGACAAAAGCGAGAGAGATGTTATCCAATTTTAGAAAGGAAAAAAATAAGATAAGATTTAAATTTCCCTCTTCACTTTGAGAGGTCCACCCAATCGTTATAATTTTATACATGATTAAGGACGGCGAGCTCCGTGAATCCGGAGAAACCCCTTAGATAGGCCCCTGCTCAATCTTATTTGAGAACTGCATCCAATCATCATAATTTTATATAATACTTTGATCATGGTTCACGCGTTTATATCAGGTATAAAATATGATTTAGGACGGTGAGCATGGGTTCACATGAATCTGAAGAACCCCCCTAAATATGCCCTGCTCGTCTTATTTGACAAGCTGAACTTTTAACATCCTTAATGTTAAAATTATAAAGTGCAACTTTTGGAAAATTATAGAATAGTGTAGAATATTATAGATAAAAGTTAGGAGATATT
>JAPFFP010000012.1:19942491-19969761 GCA_026153255.1 Solanum medicagineum
TGAATAAATCGGGCAAGATAAATAAAAATGGAGACACAGATTTAACGTGGTTCACCCAATAAATAGGCTACGTCCACGGACAACAAGGAGCAAAATATCACTATAATAAAGAAGTGTACAACAAAACCTCATTGGGCCTAAGCACTGCGAGGATATAATTTTTTTGTGTATCACTTAGTGATATATGTGGAGAGGAGTGATAGAAATAAAAAGAGTATTACAACACTCACAAAGAAAATACACAATGTGTATCTTCACAAACTCTTAACTCCTCTCTAACTCTAAATCTCACAAATCTTGTGTTGTTTTGTTGTGTATAAACTAAGGAGCAAATGCTCCTTATATAGAGCAACTTTGGCCAACCATTTCAAGTTTGGCTGCACAGCCAAATTTGATTTTCAAGGCTGTTGGCTGTCTTTGTGGAAAAAAACTTGGCAGCCAAATTTGAGTGTTGCCAAATTTGAATGTTGCCAACTTGGGCCATATTTTCAACAGGAAGGAGCAGTCTCATCCACTACACCATATTCTTTGATGGTAGAATAGTGTTATTTCTAAGTGTTTCAAGAATATTAATTTGAGATAATTATTAATTCATTAATGACAAATTTTAGGGATTATACATCAATGTCATTTTCTCATCTAATGGTAGTATGAGAAAGTAAAATAGTTAATTTGGCGTTTACTTTCACTTCATCACATTTCTTTTCTTAAAAGACATCAATTTAAGCATATAATTTACATACGTCTAAGCATAAACCTTATCCTAAGAGTGGCATAAGTTTCTTATTCGTTGAATTATTTGAGCTCTTTACTTAATTAGTATCAAACAATTATCACAATCTTATAAATTGACATCACTTAACACTTAAATGAAACATTAAAAAGTTACACGTATCTATTATGACTAACTAGCTTGAAGTTTGACACAAAGAGAGAGAAATTCTAACGTAAGAATTAGAATAAAATATTAGAATTAAATTAATACACATGTGACCTAAATTAATTTTGAGTCACTTTTACTACTATTACACTAGAAGTCCTTTCTATGTAAAAACTTATAAACACACACATATATACACGTGTATATATGTATATATAAACATGAATGGAACTCCAGGTTATGTTGCTTCGACTCTTCAAAAGTGTTAGCAGATTTATTGAATTCACCAAAAATAGTGTATTTTTGGAGAATTTAACACGGGTGCGACATTGAAAGTGAAGAGTCCGTTCAACTTAGACTCCAGGTTATGGTGAGATGATTCTGAAATCTCTTTGTCATTATAATATATCAGCATATATTTATCCTTTACTTGATGCGATTTGAATTAGTCGAATTAATGAAAAGAAGGAACAAATACTACACACCATGGCCCCTCCTCTTAGTGGTAGATACTCATGACTATGTATAACAAAAGATGGCTCAAAAAATATACTTTTGGTTGGCTAATGTTGGGGCAAATGTTTTATGCAAATGCACTTGGTGTAATTCTTGATTAATCTATAATTAGCAAGCATAAATTATTCTTTATAGCTAGGTACATCTAGCTTTCTACTACTTCTAGCAAGAAGTCCAAGTTATAGGATTAAAATGTATATATTCGGATGATAAGCTAAGTTAGAATCCAAGATATGTTCTGGTTTTTTAAAGTTTGGAAAATATATTCCAATGATCATTAAGCATCATTCTTACATTGTGCAAACAAAGACATTCAAATTCTAATATGAAATGACTGCAAATTCATTCTAAATTAAGTCTTCTTGCTTTTGTTGGACATTTATTGGTGATAAATTGCGCGGATAAGCAAACATATATTATCTAATTAGTTAACATAGATATAATTTGGATTCATTATAGCTCACAAAGATCTAACTGCAATTACAATTTAAATTTTATATAATTCATGCAATTTATACAAACATTGTATGTGATTATACAAAAGTCGTGCGATTGTATAGCGAAACATACAAATACTGTGAATTGTATAATTACAAATTATATCAACACTATGCACGAATTGTATAGCGAAATATACAAACACTATACAAAAACTGCGAATTGTATAGCGAAATACACAAACGCTATACAAAAATTGCGAATTATACAAATGTTGCTATAACTTAGTTACGAAATGTAATTATCCAAACTATAGCTATAGAGTATAATTTAGGCTTTATATGTTTGTCATTTATGAAATTTTCTTGGGAGAAATTACACAAATAAGTAAACATATACTAGTTGATTAGCTAACATAGTTATATTTTAGATTAACTATGGCTTGCATCAAATGTTTAACTATAATTATAGTTTGAATTTTATATAATTCGTGCGATTTATACAAATGTTGTACGCAAATTAAATTGTATAGCGAAATATACAAACACTACAAAATCGTATAGCGAATCATACAAATGTTGCGGACGAATTGTATAACAAAACATACAAACCCTATACAAAAGCTGCGAATTACATAACAAATTATACAAATATTGCGCGAATCATACAAACATTGTTATAACTATAGTTATGAAACGTAATTACCCAAACCATAACTATAGAGCATAATTAAGGTATTTTTGAGTGACTATCAGCGAAAATTTCTCAAAGAAAATCGACGATAAAGCGGGTCAGTTTTAATTCTACTTTTACAAACCTATAATAACCCTCAAAAATTGAATTTTGTTCCTCTCTGCTCACAGTGAAGAAGCAGAAGAAGAGAGCTTTGATTTCAACAATGAACTGTTCAAGAACCGAATTTCAGACACCAAGAACTCTCCAAAATTAAAATTGAGGCAAACTGCTTCATGGACATCAAAGAATAAATAATCATATTGCTAAATTTTATCGATAAATCAAAAAAAATCAACAATTCCAGCTTGCTACGAGGTAAGGTATCGCGATGCATGTGTAAAACCCCACAGCTGCATCAAGAAAACGAAATTGTCAAAACATCAGGAAATCCTCCAAATAAAGTTCATCTCAACAACAACATACCCAGTGGAATCTCACAAGTGAGGTATGGAGAGGGTAAAATGTACGCAGGCTTTACCACTACCTCATAGAGATAGAGAGACTGTTTCCGAAAGACATAAAGTTCATCTCAAGACTGCTAAATATACCATGTCATCGTTTTGGTGAGTTTTGAAACCAGAGGCGGATCTAGGAGTTAAAATTTATTTAAAGAAAACATTACCTCCACATTCTTCAACTCAAACTCTTCATCATGTGCTAAGCATAAGTTCCCGAATGTATCACTAGGTCCACTATTGCCAGATAACCTTCAACGAAAATTGTTGCATCACAACGATAGAACTTCAGAAAATTGCAAGCTACTACAATCTCGAAATGCAAGGAAGAGAAACTTACAGATCTCCATCCAAACATAACGCGAAATGTCCACCTCCTCCAAGTGCCAGGAACTCATTCATACATATGTAAAAATATCTGTTGGCACCTAGGTCCAAAAACAATAAAGGATTACGGATTTCTTTTGTACTCTGAATTACATGTATCAAAAAGGTCTGTAAGGTTTACCCTTTCATATTAAAAACCATAGAGAAAGTTAGATAGCTAGCTCAAGCGAGCAGTATCATACAAAAGTCTGTATACGATCAGTATATGTGATGGTTGAATAAATTCGTTTATATATACACATATTAGAGCAATATGTGATCTCTTTTGCCATTAGCGTATAATGGAGTGGTTTTGACTTGACAGAGAGTTTAAGAAAGTAAAGAGAACTTTTGAATCTTACAGTATTAAACATGTCACGTGAAAAGTTAAAATTTAAAAGTTGCCAAAAAAGGAAAGAGACGTTCTTTGTGAAACGGACGAAAAAAGGGAGTAAGACAAACAAATTGAAACAAGCAGATAATACTGATGGATCATATAGAATCTCATAAAGAAACACTAATTGGCTGTTGCAGTGTTTGAACTAAGAGCTAACAACTTTGCCAAAAATTATCACATAATGTTGGCTTTTAAGACATTTTTATCACCTAAATTTAGTAAATTCAAATAGGTTTATACTGAAGATAGTAGCTTGGCCGACATCATATGTAACAAGGATAAGAGATGTACGATATAAAGGTTAATCGACCTGATATACTTACCCGTAGGTCTGAATAACCTTGGTTCACCATATATAGTTGTGAATACAAATGATTGAATTGTTCCCTGCAAGGTTAACAGAATGAAAGCATCTTAGCAATGGAAATAAAAATGAGATCAGTCATCTACCGCTTTTCAAACATTTTTATTAACAATGAAAAAATGCCCCCGTATGCAAGCAGTATACCCAAAAGTAGATAATCTAAAACATTATACGATTCTCCACAAGATCCCTACAAGAATATATGATATTTCTTCTTGGAGAAGAGTGTTTGTACAAATGACGCTGAGTTTTATGTACGTAAGTATACAATAGTCTTCAAGGAAGGGCGTTTGGCTTCACAAAATTACCAAAGGGTAACACTAGAAAACAAAAGTTGGTTGTTTGCTCTTGGGATATTAGTTTACCACTAGTTCAAATTGATTAAAGAAAGTGAATTATGATCACTTGTCTCGTGTAAAAGGAGAAGAAAATATTACTTACTTGGTACTTTCGCTTCGCGGTAGGCCTGAGTGGTGCCTCAAGCAAACCACCAAATACAGCACCTTGCTTATCGCCCGTAATCTGGAACAAGCATGATTGAGAAAAGATCACATTACTGAATACTGATAAGGAAAAGAATATGAAAAATGATACTACCTCCGTCCCAATTATAGCCACATATATGTCAGAGGTTTGTTTAAACCATAAATTTCAAGAGTCTTTTTTTTTTACTTCTTAAATTGTGTATAGTCAAACGGAGCAACATATATTGGGAGGGACAGAGTAACATATTGGTAATGCATGCATATAAAGTTTTTGCAGTAATGTGGAGGTGAAAATACCAGCAAGCAAGGACCAGAAGAATTAGCACTCCTGCGAATTAGTGTACGAAGTGATATACCATGTTTCGCGGTGCTGCCCTTCATTCAAATAAAAACAGAGTAAATATGAATATTCAACAGTAAAAGTTGCAAATAAATCTTCAATGGAGACAACTTCTAAGTCGAAGTTACCTATACAACAAGGACCATTGACAGCCTTTCACTATATTAGGGAGGGCAGACTGGAAAAAAGCATACAATTCCGGGGAAATGAAAACAGAATCATCAATGAGATTTGGGATGGACTGTTCTAAACTGTCTGAATCAAACGCGTCTTCAAAAGGCTCAAAACCACTAGCAACACTCCTTGCAGAATTAGGTTCTCCATTACACCTAGGCGTATAGAACAATTCGTTCACAACACCAATTGAACACCTGATGAAGCCGTTTTCACCTTCTTCTGTGTGATCATTTGGCATCTCTTTGTAATCATTATGATCATCACATTCTGTGTATCTATCCAAAGGTCTATCACGCCATGAGAAACTTTTACTTCTCCACGTAAAAGAGCGTGATTGAAGCGACTTGACATCATTTTGATCTCTGAACTTACTGAAACTCGTCGATGGCAGAAAGATAGAAAGTACAGATGATAAAGATCTGCCCTCTTTGGTGTATGGCCTGGCCTAAACACAGAAAACTACAGTGTCACAAATAACAAGCTACCGAGGATTTCATTTCAAATATTGAGTGTTCATTGCTATATATCAATCTTCCGTTCTCAGAACAAATAAAAGAGAAAAAATGCAACTTGTTTGTGTAGATTTTACAACTCTTCAACTTCCATTTGGTCATGTTTCATTCAAATACTCAATAATCTCAAGATCCTTTGACATTCGAAATTCTGTACATTTTCTACTGACATACAAATCTCTAAAACAGACTTCAAGGAAAGCTCACAAACACCTAATCTAAGTACACAAACATAAAATACGAAATTATTCATATATGCAATTATTAAAAAAAGTGCTAAACAATTAAGAACAACCAATCAATACTTCTAATGAGGAAACAAAGATAATACTACTTATCACACAAAATACAGAGTTATCTATGTCTTTTTCAAAACCAACCAATTTAATCCATTTTCAGATAACTCATCTCATTAAAAAGATCAGCCTGGTGTACTAAGCTCCCGCTATGTCCAGAGTCTAGTGAAGGCTCGGACACAATGGCGGAGCCATATTAGGATTAGGGGGTTCACTAACCCTTCGATAAAAAATTATATTATTTATATATGATAAAAGTAATTTTTTATGTATATATAATAAATGTCGAACCCTCTTCACTTAGTTCGTGTATCTACTTCTTAAATTCTGACTCGGCCACTACTCAGACAACAAAATCTATTGTACGTAGCCTTATTCGTCTCATTAAGAAATCATCAAAATTCAAACTCTTTTTTGTTATAAATGTGCTGTCCCTTCCACCTCGACTAGTTCTACGAGATAGCTACTACCCACCGGCACATGTTGGCCCAATGAAAAAAATCACCAAAGTATTTTTGCCTCCGCTAAAATCTAAACTCCAAACCTCATAAAAATCCAAACTTTAAGCATCAAATACAACCGCATTGCTTAATTAACTAAAATATCTACCCTATAAACAGATCCAAAAAAAAAGAAAGCAAAGATCTCAATCTTTCATAACAACATATATAACATTATAAACTTTCAATTTTTTAAACAAAATTAATTTAAAAAAAAACAAAAAAAAAGAACCTGAGATTGTTGATCTGAAGATTTAGAAGGAGAATCAGAAAAAAGACGAGAAAGCTTCTCAGAAACTGTGTCCTTTATGGAATTCATAGCTTTGTTTAGCTCTTACCCAATTCAGAATCTTTGAATTTGAAAACAAAAATGGGTTCTTTTATTTGAAGTTTGCTGTTTTTGGGTGATTTTGCAGACAGGAAAAGAAAAGAACTTTTGGTGAAAGAAGAAAATCTGTAAATTTAGAAAATTATATATTCTGAATATTTGTTTTTTTTAATGGCACGTAAGATTTTTTTTTTAAAAGAAAAAATATTCTAACATATTTTTTTTTTAATACTAAAAAGACTTGAATTAGAAATGTTTACTTGGAAATAAAAAAGAGAAAAGATAGATTGTCGTAAGCGTTAAAAAAGAAAAAGTAAAGGAAATAAAGAAAAAAGAAGCCTAACTTAGAAAATTACGGTCTGATTTTGACTCATATGTAGAAAATTTTGTTTTATTTTCTTTTTTCTTTGTTTCATATTTGGAGCATGATTAATTTAAAATTTATTGCACTAAAATTTATTTAATGAGAAACCGTTATTTAATATAATTTTTTATATATTAAAAGTTTGAATTCGAAATTATTAATAATTTAGTTATCTTAACAATATATATATATCAAATTTTCACGATCTGAAATCCAAGTGTGATGACGCTCACATAACTCATCAAGGCGAGTCACCCCAAAACCTAAAGAACTTAACATAACAAATAAAGCAGAAGATAAACAGTCTAAAAGGATAAATAGCATAAGAAATCAAGAATACAATCTTCCCAGAAGTGATTAACATTTACAAGCGTCTAAATACAAAATACTCAAATAAAATACATGTCTCAAATATCTAATTTTCAAATAGAACAAAACATAAAAGTGGGATCCTCGAAGGCCTGCTGGAATTATAGATAGTTACCTCCCGAATGATTCAGAAGCTCAATCCAATAAAAAGAAAGTTAAGCAGGATGGATCGGATCACAACCTACATTGATCTCTGTTTTTTAGTTGGGAGTGGAGAGAGGGGATTAATTTAAAATCTTTGAAACAAAAATAGCATCCATTTTAAATATAAGTTATTGAATGTTTTGAATCTATTCATACAGAGGCGGATCCACCTGGCATTTGTCGGGTGCTCGAGCATTCATTGACCCCGAAATTTTTTTTATGTATCTAATATAAAAAATATGTAAAAATTGAATAAATACGAAGATAAGCACTTAATGAACAAGAAATCATATGGATGCTTTGATTCTCACTGTCTTCCCAGAGCTTAAAGTAAGTCATCAGGGTCGAATCTAAATTATGTATCCTTCCCTGTATTCATAGCAACTTTTATTCTATGTGAGGGAAAATTGAACATAATATTTTTCTAAATAATTATATTAGTTACATCCATACATAAAATATATATATGTTATGTATATATATACACACACATCTTATCAATTCACTCAACTATATGATAAGTTTGATATAATTTGATGAATTTTTAAACTTTCCAAAACCGATTTTTTTAATTTGATAGTGTGACTTTTCTATAAATTTATTATTCAAAGAGTGTGAATAGCACATCTAGAAAATGCAAAAGTCTACAATGGAGTGCTTTGAATGTTGAAATTTAGAAAGTTGACTAATTAATTAACTCCACTTCTAAAGTCTCACTCCATAAATTTCCTATAAATACCTTCTCAAATATTTATTTGTCCACATAGCTCAAATCTTTTAGATCAAAAAATTTTATTTTATATTATGGGTGTTACTACATATACCCAAGATATTGTAGGTCAAGTTGATGCATCTAGGGTTTTTAAGGCTTTGGTTCTTGATGCAGACAACCTTGTACCAAAATTGATGTCACAAGCTGTTAAAAACATTGAGACTATTGAAGGTCATGATGGAAGCATCAAGAAGTTGAACTTTGTTGAAGGTTAGTTTTCTTCCAATTAACTTAATTTCATGTTATAATAATGATATAATTAAGTAGATAATTATCAGGCCTCCACTTATTGGAATCATAGTTATTCAATTTGTTCATTGTCTGAACTTTTACTTCATAACTTTGATTTCTCATCTTTTTCTCTTTTTCTATCCAATTTTTTAAAAAGAAGTTGTTTAAAGGTGTATTGAAAACATAATTAGTAAATAAATAAATGTATAATTCAAACTCTTTCAAATCAAGTATCAAACTCCATGTGTCGCTGAGTAAATACTTATAATTACGATAGATATACGTTATTGTAAACAGTCTTTTTACTCCATAAAGGACGTAGGAGTAGGTCTACATATACATATCTCAATTTTGTTTTCAAATTTCAGTTGTGAAATTACATTGAATATGTTACTCCATTTATTATTATGTCTTAGTATAAAATGATATCGTTAGCTAGATAGAAATAGATACAACTTTTTATTATTATTTTGATGATGGCAGGATATCCAATAAAATACTTAAAATACAAGATCCATTTCATTGACAACAAGAACATGGTAATAAAATATTCATTAATTGAAGGAGAAGTTCTTGGAGAAAATTTGGGACATATTTCCTATGATGTTAGATTTGAAGGAAGTGAAAATGGAGGGTGCATTTGCAACACAATAAGTGAGTACCATACAAATGGTGATTTTATAGTGAAAGAAGAAGAAATCAAAGAAGATAGAGACAAAGCTTTTGAACTTTTCAAACTTGTTGAAGCATATCTCCTTGCTAACCCTTTAGCTTATGTTTAATTAATGGTTTTATTAATTAAATTCCAAGTTTATTTCTTGGCATTGTGAGTTTTGAAGTTTGAGTAATTAATGTGTGTTGTGTGTTGTTGAACACATAATTAATTAAATTAATGTTATTTCTTTTCTTCATATATGTCACTTGTGTGATTGGGTAAGTTGTTGTTTGTTGTGTAATCTCTCTAAAAACTTAGCATATTTTGTGAGATGGTCAGATATTTTGATATGATATTAGTAGAGACAAAAGTATTTAGGTTTAAGTTTAGTCATCACTTATTATCAAAAAGACTTTAATTTTCACGTGTTTGATTCATGATTCAAAAGGAAAAAAGTTAGACTCGCACGATCAAAGGCATATTGATAAAGGGCAAGTCCAGTGCACTAAAACTTTCGCTATAAGCAGAGTCCGAGGAAGGACCCAATCACATGGGTTTACTATACGTTGAGCAGTTTTCAACGCTGGAACCGCCATGACCTCCTGGTCACATGACAACAACTTTACTAGTTTAAATAAAAAACATATTGATGACATAATTAAATAAATAATTAAAAATATTTTATTTCTAATAACTTAACAACAACAACAATAACAACAACAACAACATTACCGCAATGCCTCAAAGGCTCCCGTCCATTGCGGGGTAAGGGGGGGTCGGATGTACGTAGCCTAACCCCTATGTTTAAAAACATAGCGCGACTGTTTTCAGATGACCCATGATGAGCGTTGAAAGTTACATTGACTAACTGCTACTTCACAATTGAAAGAAGCGCAGACAGTTTAAAGAGTCATTTTACTTTATTGCATCATACCCCAAAGCCAAAAAATATTAAATCTTTGGCTCCATCCATTTCTAATAACTTAAGCGTTTAAACAAGATCGATGGTCACATACTTTACCAATACAACTTTTGAAAAATGAAATATTAAATTTTTATATATGTCAAATAATCTCACATCAATGCATAGTTCAAGGAAATATAATTTAACTAGTAGATTTTCAAACATTTCAAGTGATCCCTTTTGGTCCACAAGGACTTTGTTTTATTACTATTACGAGAATCATGAATAAGTCCAAGTCAAGTACTTTTTTCCCCTTTCTGAACTGACCACTACCAAATTAAACAAAAAATATATGTATGCTTACAACTTAATATTGACTTGTGTTTTGACACAAAATAAGTGATAATTTAAGTAAATAAAAAGAATAATGGATAGAATTAAAATATGAAATTCACGGATGAATGATGGTTTGGGTCATGTATTCAATACGTCCAATTTACGGTATAAAAGAAGGTTCGATTAGAACAATTATTCATTTCAGTTTAGGATTCCTCGTGCTTCTTTCATTTAGTGTTCATGGTCAAATCGGACACTTAATCCCCGTCCCCAACTACGGGGAAAGTCACACTTTAACTTCCTACCTTGACCTAGGCCTCACATTGATCGTTCTGTCCACTATCCAAGATATACTCCTACAAGTAAAGGGAGTTTAAAAATGAATCAACAAAAATCTTTTTACACTTTAGGTTTCAATTATTCGCTTTTTTGAATGAAAAAAACATACCTATCACCTTTTTGGATTCTTATCTGAATCAAATTTAAAATTTGATTAATTTATTGAAATTGATAAAATTATATTAGAAGATTCCTCATTCATTAGATAGAGAAGATCACTAACTTGAAATCTCTCTTCTGATACCAAATCGTAGTGTAAAATGTATCCTCCTCTGTTCTTATTATGGAATAGACGTACGTTTTTTTTACCATTAACTCTTTGATGAAAAAATTAGACATCAAACTTAATTAGTTCATTAAAAAAAAATCTAAAATACACATGCACCAATTGCTCAAACATAATTTTATATTTGAATTTTTTACATATTAATGACATGATTTTCTCTAAAAACTAATGGTTAACAATAATTGACTAGAAAAAAATTAAATTAAAAGATTACAAATCGTCCAAATTTGTTGATAACCTTAATGGTCAAAAAAAGAAGTTAGAATTCAATTACTATACTTTTTGTATTCTTTTTTTAATTTCTTTAATGTCCTCTCAAAAAATCACCTTCCTCTCCTTCCCCAATTTCTCTTGGGGTCTTCAACCACGTGAATGCTAAATTTTCCCCTCGTCGTCCCATCAACGACGGGCGGCGAGCGGAAATAATAATTTTTCATTATTTCACCACTATCATCATCAGTTATCACCATCATCAGCGTTTCAAAATGCCTCCTAAAGTGGGAGTCTTGAAACCTTTCCAATTATTGGAGGTAAACATTATCTCCGCCCAAGATTTGGAACCTATTTCCAAGAAAATGAAAACCTACGCATCCGCGTGGGTCCACCCTACCCGAAAACTCACCACGGGGGTTGATAACGAAGGTGGTAACAACCCCACATGGAATGACAAGTTTGTTTTTCGGGTAGACGAGGAATTTCTACAGCAGGATACTTCTGCTGTACAAATTGACATTTTTTCGGTACATTGGTTCCGCGATTCGCTCGTCGGATCGGTTCGTGTCCTCGTTGGGAACCTTATCCCTCCTCCTGCTAGGCTGCAACATCAACATCATATTGGTATGCGTTTTGTTGCACTTCAGGTTTGTTTCTTAATTTCTATTTATATTTTTGGTGAATGTTTAATTTGTTTACGTAAAATCGAAAAGTGGCATGCATGCATGCACATGCACCTCTTCGATCTTCGTCTCTGAAATTAAGACTATGTCGTATGTTTATGAATATAACTTTTATAGATGAAATTAAGGAATGTAATATGTCCTGTGTTCTTCCATCTCCATTGTTTGATGTTCTATACCTTTTTGGAAATTTTTGTCAAAATGGGATTGCATTGGTTTTGTCTTACTTAGAGAAAAATCAGACAAACAAATTAAAACGGATCAACTATGTATTTTGCATTGTATTGTTTTAGATATATGACATTATCCTTGAAAGTTATTTTTTCTTTATTTTTTCTTTCCTTTTTTGGATATAGATACGTCGTCCCTCAGGGCGTCCTCAAGGAATATTGAACATTGGTGTGACATTACTTGGTGGGACTATGAGAAGCATGCAATTATACAGACAACTAAGTATGTCAGCAGTTGGATATCGCAATTTAATGGATGAAGATGCACATCTTCCCAACTACAACGAAAGAAACAGAGATGCTCAGAACGACAATAACAATAACAACAACAATATTGGTGCAGTAAAACCTATACTACGTCGTACAAGGAGTGAACGTAGCGAACGTATCGCGTTCGATTGTGCCTCCATGGGTAATAATAGCTCATTAGTTGCAATTCCCCACAAAAATAAGGGTGTAGAAAAAGAAAGTTCAATTCTTAGTATTTCATTTGAGCCACCAAAACATATGATGAAGAAAAAAGGGAAAGCAAGTTCTGTTATAAGTGGGGCTGAATTAAGAGAAAAGCCCAAAACAAATAATAAAAAAGGTAAGTCTGGGTCAGTATTAAGTGATTCAATTGTTAGTAAAGAGTCATCCAATCATATTAACAGGCCTAATGATTATAGGCCCAAGCCCAAAGATGAAAAGCCCAAGCCCAAAATCAAGCTTACAGAGTTAGAATCTGGGGATAAAGAAAAGCCCATTAATGAAAAGAAGGCTGGGACTGACTCGCCGACGACTAAGGTAGTTGATGAAAAGTCCATTACAATGAAGCCCAAAGTATTGGGCCTGGATGTAAGCCCAAAAGAGAAACAAACAACAGTAAATGGAAAGCCCATGCCAAGAAATAATAATGGATTTGATTATGGAGGCCCAAAAGGGCATAATGGGAAGTTTGTATTTGGAGGCCCATTAAAGGCCCATTCAATATGGTCTGATTCTGAAGTTGGGCCTTCACCTTCTGAAGTGGCTGCTGCTATTGCTGAAAAGAAGTACCCTTTAGAAGAGGAAAAAAGCTCTGTTTTGGATGGTTGGAGCTTAGATGAAAGCGTCGAAGGCCTCAGATCGAAGCTCGAGAGGTGGCGGACTGAGCTACCACCGTTATACGACCGGGGGATGGCGTCGAGTAGCTACCATTCAACGGGCCGGCACACTAGAAGACACACTGATGGTGGGAGTGGGCTTTTCTCTTGCTTTGGTAACTTTTATGGTTATGAATGTCAATGTATTTGTGGAAAGCCCAAAAAGAAAAGTTTGAACCCAAAGTTTCAAAGCCCATCAGTTGGAAGCAGATCATGGGTGTGAAAAGCCCAAGCCCAAAAAAAATTTCAAGGCCCAATTGTGATAAGGGAAAGGAAAATGAAGGAAAAACACATTATTTGCAAAGAGAAAATATTCATTATTATTGTTTTTAATTAATAAGATGTTGTATTATTATTGTAACCCATTTTGGTTGTTCAAGCAGAATTTAACCAGATTATAATGCATTTTTTAATGGTTCATTGATGAATTCTTCCTTCTTTTTTTCAAGGTACATACAGCTTAAATCAACTCGTTTACCAGACCATTGCATACAATTTTTAGATATTATTATTTGATACTTTTGATACTTCAATTTTATTTGGTACGGAAGAAAATATCTTATTTTTCCACAAAGTAAGATTTTAAGTTTTTTCTTATTTATGTTATATAATTTGAAATAATGAAGTGCATTACTTAAACCAGAATTAATAAAAATAAGTGAATTAATTTATTTTCTTATAAAAAAATTATTTATTTTTTAAAAATTAATGATGAATATGGCCTATGGGACCTATATATGTCTGCCATTATAACAAACATCTTTTCAAAATGATGAATTCTTCCTCTTCAAGTTTTATTTGCAATTTCTCACTCATCATTTTTCCAATTTTTTAATTTTTGTTTTTTTGTCTTTTAGTCTCTGATTTGTTTTTGCCTTTATTTACTGGAAAGTGTTTTTCTATGTCCCCTGTCCTGAGATTAATTATCCTCGTGGTTTTATATAAAATAAGTTAAATTTAAGGTGTGTTTGGTATGAAAAAAATATTTTTTAGAAAAATAAAATACTTTTCTTTTGTGTTTGACAGATAAATATAAAATATATAATTTAAATAAATACTTCAGAAGATCGAGATAAAAAAATAATGATCTAGGAAGTGGAAAATGAGCGGTACGAGGGTGGAGGTTGGAACGAAGATGAGATATATTCGACAAGTAGAGCGTAAGAAAGATATTAAATATCAATGTAGAATGTCACGTGGAGCTAGCTTTCTAAACTACATTCATTAGGAACATCATTTTCCTTATTTTTAAGAATTTATTTTTTAGAGGAATTTTTTTTATTCACGAAATGTGGAAAAAATTAAAAAATATTTTCCTCATACATTCGACACACCCTTAGTCGATCATGGCCATTCAAACACTATTCGTCAAAAAATTATATGAAATATATTGATCAAATATTATTATTATACATATATATTAAATCTTAAACACTCTTAACAAACTTTCCGACTTCATTATTGCAAAGAATGAACTTACTTTTCTGAAAAATTGACCTTAAAATTAGTTGGTGTTAACTTTCTTTAATTTTAATTTAATTTTTTTAATATAGTATAAAGCTCCTTAATCCAGGCATTGTCTCTAGAAAACATGTTTATTGATTAAGTACTATTATACTATATTTTATACATACTATAAAAGATAATTTTGACAGAATAATAATATTTGGTCCGACAAAGATCATTTGTAAGATACAAAACTTTAATGTGGTTAATTTAATAATAGCTTAATAGTACTATCAAACATGAATCAATTTCAAGGCCTGCAAAAAACATTATTGTATAAAAAGTTACTACTCCATTTTCTTTTACCTTATTAATTCCGCATGATACGATAGATATTGAATTATCATAATAAAATAAAAAAGTTTACAATTGCAACATTGATATTATGGTAGTTAATTATATTTTAAAGTTTTTTAATATTTGATGCAGTATTTGATATTTATAAAAATAATCTAAAAATATAGAATATTGTATTGGTTGTTATAATTCTACTAAATATATCAATTAATATTAATAAAAACTAACTATTTAGACATTGAAATTTGACTAATCCATGTTAGTTGAGATGTCTTTTTCGTACAATTGATTAACGAAGAGAATTTCTTATACTTTCTTTTGAATATTTCTATATGGATGTCTAAAGTGTTAGCTAGTATAATATAATTGAGACGTTTCTTGAACATCAAAGTCATATTCCTCTATTATAAAAGTATATGTAAGTCAATATTGAACAGATTATAATTATCGATTTATCATACCATAAAATGATAAAATTGAACCTAAAAGTATACCATGTCAAATTAATTTGGCATGATAAAAGTATTATAATATTTACAAAAAGCCAAAATTATCAAATCAAAGTTTTTCGATATTATACTATAATATTTGAAGGGGAGCCTTGAAGTAACATACAGGTAAAGTTGTTATTATGTGACCAAAGGGTCACGGATTTAAATCTTTGAAACAGTCTTTTACAGATATGTAAGATAAAATTGCGTATAATAATCTCTTGTGGTCATATGCTTCTCCAAACCTTGCACATAATGAAAATTTTAACACACTGAATTATAAAAGTATATAAAATGGACTTAGATAATAAAGGCGAATGGAGAAACCTCCCTAAATTATAAGTCCTTCTAGATGCCCTATAAATCTTAATTAAGCATTTGTAGTGACATAAAACAAAATCAAGGATATGGAAAATCTTAATTAATCATGGGTTGATGTGTAAAGGTTGATTCTTTTCACAAGCCAAAAGCATAGTCTTCTTTTATTTATTTATTTATTTATTTTTGGCTTCAATATACTTTATTTATTTGCTTTCTTTTTGTTGTTTGTCTATAATTTAGAAGACAACGATACACTTACCCTTTTGCTTTCAAAAAGATAGACCTAATATTGACTTTGGCCATAGATGCATCATGCACCTACTTGAATTAATCAAATAAAACAATTTATTATTTTTTTAAATTTTTTATTTTGTTAGATTTTTCCTCATTTGGTAGTTATATTGGGAAAGTGTGTTCATATGTACAAAGTCTTATTTTTATTTTGTAAAAATAGAGAAATGTTTTTTGATAGACATCTATTTTGATATAATTCTTAAATAATCTAAAATTGAAGTATAACCTTTTCTAATCAGAGATGATTTTAGAATTTTAATTTTATAAGCGGAGAATTCGAGTTTTAGTTAATTAATTGAATCCATCAATTTATTTTGAATTATAAGTTCATATTTTAATATCTTTAGTAATTTAAATAGAATTTACACAAATAAATCCAAGTCTAAGCTTTATGAATTTAAATGAATCAACAACTATATTACAAGATCCACTCTCTTTGGGACAACAATTAAATAATTTGTCTGATAGATAGTGAACAAACAAAGTGTATATTATAAAATAATTATATCCATGATGATAATGGTATTTGTATAATTTAATTAATTTCACAAATATTTATCATCTTTCATGAGCAATAGAATATTGAGTAATTTTTTCTATCAAGATATAAAAATATATAGATGGAGTAAAATCATGTAGTTGTGAACCAAAGTCATCATATGAGGAGGTAATTTTTGTGTAATTATTAGCCGTTAAAGGATAAAATCAATAAATTATTGAATTTTCAAGGAGTTGAGCAAATGACTTTCTTCATTTTTTTTATAATTCGATGTTTGATAGTTTGAAGCCTCGTTAATTTTATTCATACTAAAATATCACATTAAAAGTAAAAAGTACTCCTTTCCAAAAGCTTCTGAAGGAATAGAATTCATCGTCTCATTAGCCTACATAGATGATTAGAGTCGCACAACAACTACTAATATCTACTTGTCTCGCTTTTGATTGGGAACGTTTAACCTGATAACAAAAGTTTATTTTAGTCTTAAAGAAATAAGATATTGTATTATATTGAAGAACAGATCAAAATTTAGAGAAATTAATAACTTAGATTTGTAATAATTTGTAACATTTTATATGTAAAATCTTTAGATGAATTTTGAAAATAAAATAATATTTATCACTCCATCTATTTCTTCTTTTTTTTTTTTAACTAAGAAATTATATTCGTTGCAAGTTTAGCCCCAACATTTGGACAAAAGTGAATAATAAAGTAGAAAAGTTGTAAAAGCTATAGGGAACATGTAAATAACACATTAAAGTACATAATGGCAATAAAAGAAAATGGAAATGAGTACAAATAAAACTTGAAGAGGAAGAATTCATCTATTTAATTATTTTATTTAATTTTTTAAAAAAAGTTCTTGGCTCAATGGCAAACATATAGGTCCCACATATAACATTTTTATAATTAATTAATTTAATTAATTCTCTTCCAATATATATATGATACACTTCATTCTCATCTATTTCTTGAACTTCAAATATTTTAGTGTGTGAAAATAAATGGATATGTGTTCAGAGTCTAATTCATGTTATAGTGATGAAACTGGGCTTGAGTTGGGCTTGGGCCTAGGCCCAATTAGTGTTGCAAAGAGTAACAAATCATCAACAACATGGTGTGAGTATGGAAGAATTTTGACTGCTAAAGATTTTCCTAATGGATTTATTACAAGGAAATTTAATAATATTTGTAGTGATGAAAATATTGGATCTACTTCTACAAGTGCAAGGTAAATATATAAATTATTTCGTTCTGCATCGATTTATATTTTTGTATCGTAATATCTCAGAAGTTATACCTTGTAGCTTAAGTAAGTTTGATTGCGAAGAGCTAAAGCTAAAATATCAACTTATTTGATGGACAAGAAGTGCAATTAAATGTTAGTAGAGTTCTTTGTTGTTAAGAATTTGTTCTATGAAAAGGTAAGATGATGATATAATTTACTTTTTGGGGGTAAATTTGGAGGAGTTTTTAGTTGAGTTATGGCTTTAAAGTGATTGTTTGTTATTTTTAAGAGTGTCGTAGAATGAATGTGATTCTTTTAACACAAAATTATCAACTTTATGTATGGTGGAAAAATTAACATAATTGGGTTGTTGTATTGCTCTCTAATAAAGAGTTAAATTCGAAAGCGGTTACTATTGATTATTTCTTATGTTTTAGCTGTCGTATTATTTTATTAGTGGTATTGTTTCTTTTCTCTGAAATGCTTCCTCTATTATATGTTATGTCTCTTTTTATATATGCACATATTTGTTTGATACACGTTAATTAAGTTGGAAGTCTTTCGTAAAGTTTCTGTATCTCTAGAGACTACACTGAATATGTTATTATTGTTTTGGAAACATAAATCTCTTAAAAGTAATTATCTCCTTACCTTAATTTTCTATAATTAATGAAATCATCTAATTAGTTGGTTCATGCATATTACTATGTTCATTTAATTTCTTTCTTTAGGTATTAACCTTAGTTATTTCTAACCTATAGTTGCCTTTTTTTTCTTTTTTTTTTTTTTTTGAAGCAGTCAAGTTGTGGGATGGCCACCAATAAGGACTTACAGGATGAACAGTTTTAATCAATCAAAGATTACAAATACTGATCAAGAAGAAAATGGGAACAAAGAAATTGAGAGTTCAAACAAGAAAACTAATCATGGAAATAATACCAAGAATAATGATGTTGATTTTGTAAAGGTGAATGTGGATGGACTGCCAATTGGAAGAAAAGTGGATTTGAGTTCTCACAATTGCTATGAAACCTTAGCCAAAATCTTGGAGGAAATGTTCTTCAAATCAACTAAACCTACTAATTGTAAGTTGAGATACTATCATCATATTTACTAAATTGGTTTTGAAGTCTTGGTGTTTGTACTCAGACGTTATGTTGCTCAGACTCTTCAAAATGATAATGAGTGCATGTTTGACTCCTTAAAAAATAGTGTATTTTTGAAGGATCAGACACATGTGTGACAACATTTTTTGAAAAATCTAAGTAACATGCTCCATTATTGAGATCAGCTGAATCTAGTAATTTCAACTTGAAACATGAATTATATGTGAAAAATTAGTAATATTTCGATGAATACCTAAATACCGAATGGGATCAATTGCAAAACCTTAGAGGTTGAGCCCATCAAATCTAAATATTGAATTCGATGTTGATGTTAGTTAGGATTGAAAATGTTTCTCGACTAATAACTTTGCTATAATATGGACATCAAACACTTGATTTTCCACCAAACATCTAGTATTCATCTTGTGATGTTGACTAATTTAAATTTACATTGTATAAAGTGCATTTAAGAGAAAATCGCTCTCTATTATCGAACCCAAGAAAGTGTATATATGTTGGTGTGATTATTCTTGATAGTGATATTATATGATACATAATTGAATTTGTGTTTATTTGAAATAGGTGGAGAAAAGGAACAAGCAACAAAGTCATGTAAGCTCTTGGATGGATCATCAAAGTTTGTTCTCACATATGAGGATAAAGATGGAGATTGGATGCTTGTTGGAGATGTTCCATGGGAGTAAGAAATATTTCTCTTGATTTAGTCTTCTCTAGTTAGTTAAAATCTAGAAATACAACAGAGTTATTTGCTATCGGTTGCTGATGGAAGGTGACATAGATATTAAATTAGTCCAAACGTCATGATTATCAGAATATACAAAATCTTGATATACATGTTTATAGTTATTAAAAGTCATTCATCTCGTAAAAGTTCATAAATTTCAATTGAGTACATGTCTTTGCTTATGTTTGTTTCATTCATTGTCTTGTAGGATGTTTTTGAGCACTGTGAAAAGGCTAAGAATCATGAGGACTACTGAGGCCAAAGGACTTGGTATATAGAACATGAAGAGACATAAAAGAAATTGATCTAGTTCACTTTAATTAGCAAATGAAATGAAACCACTTGTTAAAAAGACCATATTAGGAAAATAGTACAAGTAGAGAAGCAAAGAGTACTTTTTTTATAGTTTCAATTTTTGTTTTGCAATTATTTCTCTTTTTTGGTCTAGTGTAAGCTTCATTCAAGCTAGTTCTTATACAAATGCTTGCACGATCTTTATATTGTTGCGTTTCTTTTCTTTATTATTTTCATAATAATTTTTCACTATTATATTTTTTTCACACTATTTTTATATGCATTACTTGAGTCATTGAAAACAATCTCTCCATCTTCATAAGGTAGAAATAAGACTTCGTATACATCACCCTCTCCAAACCTGACTTGTAAGATTATACTAAATATGTTCTCATCTATTTGTTCTCCACATAATCAAGTCTATAAGTCCTAAAAATAATAATTAAAGACCTTTTGACAATGCATAAATCTCGATAAGACTTATAATTAATGCTCATATATATATAAAATCATATCTGTTGAATTTATATTTTTCACGTATCATTCAACAATAACTTAATTGAATGAGTTACATTATTGTACCCTTATGTTAATAAAATAAAGACTAGGATTGCAAATCAACAAATACACTCTTGAGTAAATATTTAATTAACAATTTGACACTTGACTGTATACTATAGTCACATATTACTTTGAAGTACACAAAGTTTGTAACATTAACCTGAACTTCATTAATAGTAAATAAATAAATAACTATAACAACAATTATTTATATATATTTACAGTCACAAAATCGATTTCTCCTCCCAATTTATACCACTCATTTTTCTTTCTAGTCAATCTCAAAAACTAATATATATTTTGATATTCAGTAACATTTTAACTTCCATATGCTTATTTTACTCTTAATAAAATGATTTATAACCACCAGAAATATCTATGACTTATTTAAAATCTTAAATTTCAAAAATATTTTTTCTCTTAAATTTCATGTCAAGTTTTGTGAGATAAATTGAATGGAATGACTATACCATCAAGTGGTCGTGCCGGAGTGGTTATCGGGCATGACTAGAAATCATGTGGGCTCTGCCCGCGCAGGTTCGAATCCTGCCGACCACGTTTTGTTTTTCAATTATATACATTTTTCTTCGTAATTTTTTTGGGGTTAATATATTAATATATTTAAGTTTGTGAAAATCGTCAATTGAGTAGGAGGTTAGTTAGGTAGATATTGTGTCAGAGATTTGATGAGAGTTTGGTGCATTGTATGTTTCTACAAAGATTTGATGATAGTTTAGTGCATTGTATGTTTCTACGTAGATTTATGCTTATATCAATAGTAGTAGCATTATTATCTTTAAATTTTTGTCTAACGATTTAAGGTAGTACTCATTTCTTGTTCTTCGGCTATCACATAATTTGTCTATTTTTGGAGAGTCTAAGTATATTTTACCCTTCCAAATTTGACATATTTCCTATTTCAAAATTAAGAAAGTTTACTCCTTTGCCCCCATGGCTATTGGCTAGCAAGTACATTTCTCTATCTAAGGAGAGATAATATCTCTCCTTAAGTTAAGAATCTATCGAAAATAACCTCCCAATCCTCACAAAATTAGGGTAAAATCTACGTACGTTATCCTCTTCAAACCCCACACATAAAGTCATATTGGATATATTGTTGTTCGTATCTACGAAAAGAAAAATGTTTTAGGTTAAGATAAGTTGCCAATTAGCAACAAATTTACAGATATTAAAGAGTGAACATCATTCCACTTATAAACTTGTACTTCCCATTGTAACTACAAACCAATATCAAGATATCCAATGCATCATCAGAGAAAAATATGTTTCTTGTTGACAATAAAAGATATCAAGTACTCATCCTTTGTTCTAATTTAATTCGTTCTCAATAGCCACGAGACAATCTGTCTCTGGCATTGCCATAATCATAAGGGAAAACTTGAATATAGAATCCTCAAATTTAGTTTTTACCTCTCCAATCCTTGAAAAACCATGCATTACAAATTTGACACCATCTAGCTCTACCTCCTCTGTTAACTCGAAGAACGACAAAAGGCATCTGATATGGATTACAACTATCCATGGCACAGCATTGATACAAATTTCTATACATGACCATATGAAGTTTGATCTTCATATCTACAAGCTAATAGGCTCTCTTTTTCTTTTTTTGAGAACGAAAGACACGAGCAAGAAATAGCTAATACTATAACACGAGTTCTTATAATGGGGACGAGTATTACTCCCAAGTTAGTCGCTGCAAGAAGCTTAGTTCTATCTTGTCGGGTAGTCACTGAAAACACCTTGAAATCTAGGTTATGTGAACAAGATTCTATCATCAAGATTGTGAGTATTATCGAGCAAAGGAAACAGGGAAAAGGTTCACCAACAACCGCCCTTCATCTGCACGAGAAATAATTCAATGTCAGCTGAATGTTCAGCTAATATTGCTGTTCGTGACGATCACAAGTCAGTAGCTTACTAAAATTCATGCTAGGTTCTCTCCAACATTACAAGCATAGAGTATACTGATGTCCAAAACCAGGAATCAGTACATGTAAAATGAAGGTTACAATATTCTTCATTTTTCCCGCGGCCATTCTATGAAGTTCACTTTACTTAAATAAAGTATATACAATAGGTCCTCCCACCATATGTACAAGCGAATGAAATCCACAGACAAGAACAGAACAATGTATAGGACAAGTAGCACTAAACAAGATACAATCATCAAGAAAGCATACATTAGCAAGGTGGGTACGTCACTGTTATCAGAAAAAGCGAGTAGCAAATGAAGTGGATCGGCCACAATCTTCCTTCAGAAAAGGTGAGTAAATGACATTTTACTGACTAGTGTCTTGATTGCCTTTAAGATACTACCAAGAAACGATTCTCAACCTATTAAGGTACTTCAACCGAAACATTTGAGCACTCCTAAAATGAGAACAATAATAGCCTTCAATGTATGCAAGTACTCCTGATTAAGTGACAGATAATGCTATTTGGTCTGAAAGCAGAAAGAAACCAATCAAAGATGACATAGGCTACACTCTTCTTTGGTCCAGTTAATATTTCAAATTTCAACACTTTTACATTGTATAATTCTTCAAAACTAAATTGGAAGTCTCGTGTTTTTTCTTAATCCAGTAAAATTGACACAATGTACCAATAGAACTGTAATCTGGTTCTGGATATAGTTACAAGACATCTGATTCAAAACGGAAGTACACTCAAATGCATTTGAAATGCCTTTACTACACTATATTGTATGCATATTCAAATAGCTTGTGTGGATTCTAACAATTGTAAACCAAAGACAATGTCATGTGAAAGAGGTTGTCAAAGCTAGATGACTAAGACTGCCAACCATGAACAAAATCACTCTGGCAATTCAAAGTGCAAAGGACTTCAATCAGCATATGAAGACAGATGGAAAGAACAAAGACCATACGCAGCTACAGTACGAAGACAGCCAATTTACAGAATCTAATAGCAAAACCAGCAATTCAAGAAAATTTTATGATGACTGTCATACTTTTCCAAACTCTATAGGATTTATTAACTATTAATGGTTGCTTACCATAGTACATGATGGGCCAAAAATAACTATGCTGCATCACATTGAAAACTGCACCAATTCTTTTGAGGTAGTCAATTGCAGATAGCAAGCTTCCCTGTGCAATCATCAGGCATTCCATAATCAATGCTGAGCTCCCTTAGGGGAGGGATATTCTCCATTGCAAAGAGCATGAGGTGGGGGAAAGATACATTATTATGATCATACAGCACAGGCTGTACTAGAACATTGGGGCTTGAACTGTGACTCATGTAACAAGCTAAATTCCTCATTCTAGAAACATCCATCGCAAAATCCAAAGGAGGAATAGAGGGGTAGGCCGGTCGGACGTAATTAGAATCTATTCGGGACAAATCCCCCCATTCCGCCCAACTCTCAGCAAAATGACTTGGATAGATTAAACTATCACCATTCATTGTAAATATTTGAGCTTGCTCTTGTGTGAGCACAACACCAGTATATTCACAAATAAAAGACCCTGCTAGAATGAGGTCCAACGACCTAACCCCCCAACCGGTCTCCAAAGACCGAAATACTTCAAATCTGTTCCTCACACCTTTTTGGCTAACTCGATTCCAACAAGTTGGAGGACATGAACAATGTGGTCCACATTCAAAAATAACTGGCTTTCCTCTCAACAAGATCCCGCTCATATCATATGCAAACTGTCCACCATTTTTCCTTGCGCAAAAGCAATTATTCCCACACCCATCAGTGCACTCACAACCTGAACCATTCCCCATATGCTGATAGACATACGGAGGAAATACAGTCTTCAACAGATAGTCATAACAAGCTGGTTCACGATCATTATCAATATCATTGAACAAAAATACCGGCACATTTTCCTTTTTCCTTGATATATCAAGAGAAATGTATCCCATAGGCCTTACCTCCAGTGGTCTGGTCCTAAGACTCTCCGCAAATCTAAGCACAGCACTTCCCATGTCTGGCTGATTCTCAATCCTAACAAGCTTATATTTGTACACTCCAAATCCAGACTTACCCACATCAAACCAAGATTCTGTGATTCTATACAATCCATCATACACATACACTTTACCACTAGAACTACCAGCATATTTAAAGCCACGGATTACCCTTACCTCAATTCCATAGTGCATGCTCCTCTCCAACGCCAAATTCCCACCTTCTAACTTTTGATGCACAACTTGCCGTGAATTCTTATCCTGTCCACCTTGCCCTGTATATATAATAACATCCCCAGCATCTTCATCATCCTCATAACCCCCTGAAGCAATTACACTAGTGGCAATTGGCTCCCCATTTGAGCTCTGGTTAGCAGGAAGATAATCAATCCCAGCTTGAGGCGTCCCATGTAATCCTACCACACAAAGCTCCATTCTATATAAGAACAAATCACCAACAATCACTCCTGGAATCGCACCAACAGTACGCTTATCACGATTCAACCAAAGTCCGTGCTCCCTCATCATTTGTGATGCCTTTAAGTCCCCCCTTGCTCTAGTCTGTCTACCAGGACACAAATGTTGATTGTTTTCATCCTCTAAATTTATAAAAATCCGTAGAGAATCATAAAGCATACGTGTCTTTCGAATAAGGTCACGAAAATATCGTTCATCCTCCGGTTTAAGATCTGTCACTCTAACCAACTCCGATGACCTCTTCTCATACTTCCTTCTTGCAATTACAATATCAGAAGCCTGAGAATAAGTTAACAAATTAAAAAGGGACGATCCATCTCACAAAAAAACTACATGGGTCAGCAAGCATTACATCAAATTCATCAAAAAAATAATCATAACCCCAAAAAACTCAAACCAAAACTAACAAGCAAATTTCATTTCATTCCATTTTTTAACCCAAACTTCTCTAAGATTTGATATAGAATTTCTTATATGAGCTAAATTATACACCTCCCCCCCCCCCGAGTACCTGCGAATCATTGCTGACAGGAACAATTGCTCGACAATCCGAATCTTCAAGAGCTTCAACATCTCCATGTCTCTGTAACCTCTGAGCAAAAGCAGTTCGAAACAGCTCAGATATTCGATTATATTCCGAATGCACACCTGTTTCATTTGAGCTTGGAGTTTGAGAACTTGTAGCATTAAGCTGCTGCTGCTGCGTAGAATCGCTGAAACCTGAGCTGGAATTGAAATTGTAACTGAAATTCGAAATGGGGTTTGTTGATTGAGGGGTGAATTCATCAAAGGGTTCAAGTTTCGGCTCAATTTTCGGGAAAATCGTGGTGGGAGTTGGAGTTTTCGGTTCAGTAGGGAAATTAACGTCTTCCAATCCAACAACAGAACCCATTTCCATGGAAAAACAAGAAAACTGAAGAACAATTTGTATCTTTTTCACACGAATCAGCTCATGGGAGAAGAAAAAATGGAGAAAATTTAGGGTTTTGCAGAGAAATATTGAGATTTCTCCATGGAAATGAAGAAAAACAGAGACAATTTGTCTGAAAGAGAAAATAAACGAATCTTTTTACTTTATTGTATTTTATCCCATCTATTTTAAATGTACTTTTTTTTTTCGAATTTAAGCTTCAATTGGGAAATAAAAGAAATATTAAATGAATTATTCTTTTAAAAAATGTATTCGTGCTCTTATTATTAAAAAATTATATATAGAGAGAGAGATATTTAATTTAATTTGAAATGATATAAATGTTAACTTAAGTGGAAACTTCTTTCTGTTTTAGAAAGTTGGCTTGATTTAGAAATATCAGTATTATTTAGTGTGAATTTGGACAATAAAATTTATATATTCAGAAATAACATAAAAAAATATTATAAATTATAATAATTAATTTAAAATATTTTAAAAAATAAGATACTTAAATTAAGACGAACGTAATTATTAATGTAATAAATTTTTTTAAATGCTCATATAAAAAATTAAATATTAAATAACATTTAAAATGGAGTGAAAACAATAATTTATCCTTCAATTAAAAGTCATAGGATGAGTTTTTTTTTTCCAAGGACAAAAAACATCTCTAAGTTTTAACTTTTAACCAGGAAATATTTTTTATTAGTCTCAAAAAGAAATTTGTTTATATTTTTACACTAACATATAATATCAGAAGTTTAGGACCAAAATGATTTTTTAAAAAAAAATTGCGTTATTGTTGAATTGTCAAGCTCTTGGTTCCAAATTTGTGAATGAAATTAAAGCTTGTTGGTAATTTATCGTGTAATTTGTGTAAATATTATTTATTTATATTTTTTTTTTGAATGGGAAAAATAAAATTCGATCATTTATCATAAACGTAGAATTCTTCATTAACTGATCAACCTGCATATTTTATTTGTATTTATAAGATCTATCGCTAAAGACTATTTGAAATGGAATTAGAGGGAGAAAATATGAAACTTTATTATTAAGTATGTAGGAATTTAAAGTACGAATATAAAAATCTAATTAATTATAAAAAATATGTTATTGAAAATCATCGAAGA
>JAPFFP010000012.1:19975735-19988803 GCA_026153255.1 Solanum medicagineum
GTTTTCTGGAAGCTTCTCTAGATGTTTGCACCCTTCGACGGAAAAATCTTGAAGATTCGTCAAATTACAGAGGTTGTCTGGTAGACGGACAAGATCTTCACAACCTTTCAGATTGAGAGATTTGAGGCCTGTCAAATGGCCAATGTTTTCTGGAAGCTTCTCTAGATATTTGCACCCTTCGACAGAAAAATCTTGAAGATTCATCAAATTACAGAGGTTGTCTGGTAGACTGACAAGATCTTCACAACCTTTGAGATTGAGAGATTTGAGGCCTATCAAATGGCCAATGTTTTCTGGAAGCTTCTCTAGATGTTTGCACCCTTCGACGGATAAATCTTGAAGATTCGTCAAATTACAGAGGTTGTCTGGTAGACGGACAAGATCTTCACAACCTTTCAGATTGAAAGATTTGAGGCCTGTCAAATGGCCAATGTTTTCTGGAAGCTTCTCTAGATGTTTGCACCCTTCGACGGAAAAATCTTGAAGATTCGTCAAATTACAGAGGTTGTCTGGTAGACGGACAAGATCTTCACAACCTTTCAGATTGAGAGATTTGAGGCCTGTCAAATGGCCAATGTTTTCTGGAAGCTTCTCTAGATATTTGCACCCTTCGACGGAAAAATCTTGAAGATTCATCAAATTACAGAGTTTGTCTGGTAGACTGACAAGATCTTCACAACCTTTCATATTGAGAGATTTGAGGCCTGTCAAATGGCCAATGTTTTCTGGAAGCTTCTCTAGATGTTTGCACCCTTCGACGGAAAAATCTTGAAGATTCGTCAAATTACAGAGGTTGTCTGGTAGACGGACAAGATCTTCACAACCTTTCAGATTGAGAGATTTGAGGCCTGTCAAATGGCCAATGTTTTCTGGAAGCTTCTCTAGATATTTGCACCCTTCGACGGAAAAATTTTGAAGATTCATCAAATTACAGAGGCTGTCTGGTAGACTGATAAGATCTTCACAACCTTTGAGATCGAGAGATTTGAGGTCTCTCAAATTGCCAATGTTTTCTGGAAGCTTCTTAAGTTTTACACAACCCCTCAAACTCAAAGAAGTAAGCATTCTGCAATGTCCAAGAGAGGGATGGACCTCTTCCAAATTCACACACCCCCATAAATTTAGTCTCTCCAAGTTTGGCATATCACCAAAATTAGGGGTTTTTGTTAACTCACGGCTGAAACTGAGATCCAAATGCTTCAAATTGCTCAATTTCTATTTAAAAAAACACAGTGAGTTAAGTAGTACTGCTAATAGAAATATCTTTTTTTGGGAAGAAAAATCATAACCTTTACCATTTTGAATTGAAATACTTTTTATTATAAAAGTGGTCCATATATATGCTTCATCTAATGGAAGTGAAAAAACTAGTTTTAAATTTAGTTTTTAAAAAATATGTTTACAGGTATATATGATCCTTCTTAATTAGTTTAGAGGTTATTTAATCTTTTGCACACATAAATTATTTTTTAAGTTCTTTGGTTATCATTATCTGAGTTTTTTTCATTTCTTGTTTTAGTGTAAAATCAGAATAACAAAAATAAAGAAATGTGAGTTAAAAAAGGAGAAAAAAATAAGCAAAAAATGTGAGTTAAAAAAGGAGAAAAATGTAAGCAAAAAGTTTAAAACGGATTTTTATAATGGCTATATGGCAATTTAGAATTACCTTTTGCGGCTGTATTTTAATTTAATATTTATATCTATAAAATAAATTAGGACATCTACAATAAATTTTACAAGAAAATTAGTGAAACATAATAAATTTGGCCATCAAAATAATAATTTAAATTCATCGCTAAGATAATAAAATATAAAAAGTGTAAAAAGGATCAAAATACGCCCTATGCAATTTTTATTTAAAAAAGGCCGTTAGATTAAAAAGAGTATATATGAGTCATTTGTATTAAAAAAATTTAGATTACAATTTTTAAAATATTTAAAAATAAAATACATGGCGTAGACGTGAAGGGAGTCCCCCCCAACTTAAAACTACGTAATTTTTTTGCTCGTACCTCATAAAAACATGTAAAGTATAATTATAAAATCGCAAATTAATAGAGAGTATACCTTTGATATTGGCCAAAGTTCCACAAGACAACTTTTACGTAAAGAAAGCACAACCAGCTCTGATGGTTCAAAGCTCTCTGGCAATGAAGTTGAAGGATATCCCTCCCACTTAATAAACCGCAGGCTGGAAGGAAGATAAGTGATAGCGCACGTTGAGCTAAAAGTTCCATAACCACCAACTATGAGTACTTTCAAGTTTTGAATCCTCTTGAAAATATTGCTATAATTGACAACGACATCATCTTCAAAAAAGTATTCTTCCGGGATACATAGGCTTTCCACCTTTTCTGTTATCTGTAAAGAACGAAACATATATTTAATGCCTAACAAATAAAAATGAAACAACAAAAATTAACAGCAGTAAAATCTTACGAAATTATCAATTGCGTTAAATATTTCTTACCAACTTTCCCTTAAAAAGGTCACAAACTTCCTCAGGAAGCCATATTCTGCTGCTAGTGTACTCTTCCCTTATGACTTTTTCACCCATTCCTCTTATCGTATCATGCATCTCGATTCTATTATCTATGCTGATGGATAACAGAGACTTTTCAATAAGGTGATCTAATAGAGATGCATCACGACTTGCATCTCTCAATACTAGTTCCACATAAAGACTAAAACTACCATCACCAAAGCCTACAATATTCATAAATGTTATATCCAGAAATAGTTCCTTCTCGTCTTCGTCCAGTCCATCAAAACTAAGCCTAAGCTTTCCTTGGATATCTTTGTGAGGGATTCGCTTAAGCCGATCAATCATGTGGCTCCAGTGCTTTTTGTCTCGTCCATAAAATAAAGAACCAAAAACTTTAAGAGCTAAAGGGAGTCCACCAGCATGCTTCACCACTTGTATCGAAAGTTCCACAAAATCCTCTTTTGGTGATTTTTCTTTAAAAGCATGCCTGCTGAATAATTCAAGTGCTTTTTCATCAGATAACAGTTGGACTTCATACACGTTTTCCCCGACGTGATTGATTAATAGGTGTTTGTCTCGTGCTATTAAAATAATTCTGCTACCCATACCAAAACATTTCAACCCTCTAACTAAAGATTCCAACTGTTCTCGATGGTTTACATCATCGAGGATTAACAGAACTTTCTTCCAGCGAAGCATATTCTTTAAAATAGTCATCCCTTCATGCTCACTAGTTAGAGTCAATTTTTCACCCAAGAGCTTGCATATGACTTCTTGTTGTAGCCATGTCGGTCCATTTTTCTGATGAAAGTTTCCAACATTTTCAAGAAAACAATCAGCTTCAAATCGATGATGGTATCTTTGATGTAAAACATTTGCAATTTCCGTCTTGCCGATGCCGGCCATGCCCCAAATTCCAATAGAGCGAACATCATTTGATTCCATATCTAATAATGAAGTTACATTCTCAACCTGAGATTTCATACCCACCAACCTTTTCGGGAAAGGTGAAATAATTTGAAGTGACTTGGGAAATATGTCACCAACTAGCTTCTTGATGCACTCTGCCTCATCCCTATATTACAGTGAAAAGAATCTTAGAGTAAATAAATGGAAAAGAAACGAAAAGACTAATGTCTAAAACAAACACATATTAATGTCATAACGTAGTTTAAATCTAATTACATCAGCAAACGGCCATATACGTCTATGTATTCCTAGGATCTTTGTTCCTGTTTCCAGTAAAAGTATAGATGATGATGTTTGCTTACTTGAAATTTGGCAAATGATAGCCTGATATATTCCCCGCCTCCACAAATGCATCCCTCCATCTTTGAACCTTCTCCATATCATCTTTGTATTTTTCCTCATGTTGGGAAAATGAATCAGCGAAAGGGGGATGTTGATGGCGCACATCTGATGGACTCACATCAAAGAACACTGGAATCACAATCTGCCCGAATTCATGTTTACACTTTATGATGTGAGCAAGCTCCTCTGAGCACCATCTTGATGATGCATAGCTTTTTGAAAATATTACGACCGCGAATCTGGCCGCTTCTATGGCTTTTAAAAGTCCATCAGAAATTTGTTTTCCCGTTTTTAGGTGCTCATCATCTTTAAAAGTATGGATCCCTCTTTGTTTCAGAGCATTATAGAGATGACTCACAATACTTTTACGCGTATCTTCACCTTTAAAACTTAAAAAGACATCGTACTTGCAAGTTTTGGAAGAAGCTTGAAACATTGCTGACAATTCTTCAGGTTTGGGTATATGGTGAAAAAATATATTTGTTCAATGTTGTGCTGCTTAATAAAGAGAAATATTTAAAGCCAAATTAACAGGCAAAATTATTTCATTTTTCAGCGGTGTGGATATGGAGAAACTTCCAATCATCTTCCTATCTGCCATTAGACTTGTCAATGGCGAACATTTCCACGCGTCTCTGCAATGGGTCAAAGTCAACAAACATAAAGAAAGAGAGTAGTTACATTATAATTGTTCAACGGGCTCCAACTTCTTAAAAAAATTTCAGCACATTAATAATCAATTATGTTTATAAATCAATTAATACATTTTACTCACAAAGTTACTATGGTTATTTGTACCTCTAAAACTCGAAAAAGCATCATACTTGCAAAACTTTGGAAGAAAAGTGTGAGACATTGTTGAAGAATAATGCTAGAGACTAATAGGCAAATTCTCAGCTTGATAGTAAAGAGCAAGACTTCACATTTTTCATTTTTGGATGATTGTGGTGTCCCTAATTCTACACAATACTTACCAACTCCCAGCAGCAAAAAGTGTCAAGTAACTCTATCCATTCGAATCAAGACAAAGACAGTATTTTTGTCTCCATTGAAATTAAAACACAAGTCAACATGGCTATATAGAAGAGATGCACTATGAGGACTTTTAAGGGGTCGGTAACCCATCAAATGGATCCAATTTCTTAGAAATTTTTAGCAAATTTATGGTGCCCACAAAACGTAAAGACTACCTTTTTTTCCATCTCTATACGAAACTTACGAGTATCATCTTCCTAATTCATGACAAAAAATTGATAGTATTGTACTGATAAATTAAACAAATGAGCAGGAATTTAAGTTTTGAAGAAGAATTTAGAAGAAAACACACAAAAAGCGAAAAAGAAATTAAAGACTTGCCTCAGGAATACAAACAGGGAGGAACTGCTGACCATTGAGAACTATAAAATAGTTTTGAAGCATTTTTAGAATATTTATGTAATTTAAAAAGAATTTCAGCTAAATCTTTATGTATAAACATTAATATTTTTTTAAAAAATAATTTCTTTTTGAAATTTTTAATGTATTTTTGTGTGAAAAATAATTGATGAAAGCGTATTGATTTTCTTTCTTAAAAATAACATAGATAGCCCAATAAAATCTTTATTGAAGTTGAGTTTTTTTGTTCGTATTTGAGTTAAATCAAAAATTAAAAAGTGAGTATTTGAGTTAAATACATACAGCAAGTCTTTTAATTTGAAGGGAAGGTTTTCATTTATATGAATTATGTGAACATATCAAATTTTTATTGAAGTATTAGCTTATACATAGCAGGTAATATATATTGATGTTTCAAGGTTTATTCGTTTCAAGGTTCATTTAACGGAATACTAAGTTATTTTACATGCTTTATGATCGATTTATTTATTATATTTACTCCAACATAGTTTTTAGAACCATCTTTGATCCATAATTTATTTAACTCAAACAACATATGCAACAATTTTAAGGTTCGGATGGAATATGACATGATCGTCTATTTTGACAATGGTTCAGAAATAACTTTTTCATATACTTAAAAAAAGATTCGGACTAAAAACCTTAGTTGAGTGGTAAAGGAATACAACAATTGTGTCATGCAAGTGGTGACTAATTGATAAAATTTCACACTACATTTTTCTTGATTATCTTGTCATAGTTTTCTAGTTTTTACTCATGGTCACTCATTAACTTATTTCATTTAGTCTATTGGATTGTCACCATTATGAGTTTTCATTCGAGGTACCTCATATAAACTTTTTATGTATTATTATATCTTATCATAATTTTTAGTTTTCACTCATGATACTTCATTTAAATGTATTCTGTTTACTATATTAATTTTTCATGTTTTCAGTTTTCACTTATGGTACCTCATATAAAACTGGTCCATTTATTCTATCATATTATCATGATTTCTAGTTTTTACTCATGGTACCTCATAAAAAATATGTACTACTTATAAAACCGCAAATTATCCATGATAGATTGATATATACACCAAAAGCTCTCTCAAAAACTTTTCAAGTGAGTGTTTACTAAATTAATAGAGAGTATACCTTTGATATTGGCCAAAGTTCCACAAGACAACTTTCTTGTAAAGAAAGCAGGACGAGCTGTGATGGTTCCAAGTTCTCTGGCAATGAAGTTGAAGGATATCCCTCCCACTTAATAAACCGCAGGCGGGAAGGAAGATAAGTGATAGCGCAGATTGAGCTAAAAGTTCCATTACCACCAACTATGAGTACTTTCAAGATTTGCATCCTCTTGAAAATATTGCTATAATTGACAACGACATCATCTTCAAAAAAATAATTTCTTGGGATATGTAAGCTTTTCACCTTTTCTGTTATCCGTAAAGAATTAAACATATATTTGATGGCTAACAAATAAAAATGAACTTAATAGAAATAAGAACTTACGCAATAATTAATTACATTAAATATTCTTACCAACTTTCCTTTAAAAAGGCGCAAATCTCCTCGGGAAGCCATATTCTTTTGTTAGCGTACTCTTCCTGTATGACATGTTAACCCATTTCTCTTATCATATTATGCATCATGATACTATTACGTGTGTTGATGGATAACAGAGATTTTTCAGTAAGGCCATCTATTAGAATACCACGACTCGCGTCTCTATATAATCGTTCCAAACAATAATGAAAATTATGTCTAGCCAAGCGTGCAACATCCAGAAATACAATATCTAGAAATAATTCCTCTTCATCTTTGTCCAGACCATCAAAACTAAGCCTAAGCTTTCCTAGGACATCCTTGTGAGGGATTCTCTTCAGCCGATCAATTATGTGTCTCCAGTGCTTTTTGTCTCATCCGTAAAATGAAGAACCCAAAACTTTAAGAGCTAAAGGGAGTCCACAAGCATGCTCCACCACTTGTCTTGAAAGTTCCATAAAATCCTTTTTTAGTGATTTTTCTTTAAAAGCATGCCTACTGAACAATTCAAGTGCTTCATCCTCAGATAATAGTTGGACTTCATACACGTTTTCCCCACGTGACTGGTTGACAGGTGTTTATCTCGTGCTAGTAAAATAATTCTGCTACCCATACCAAAACACTCTGGCCCTCCAACTAAAGATTCCAACTGTTCTCGATGGTTTACATCATCGAGGATAAGCAAAACTTTCTTCCAGCGAAGCATATTCTTTAAAATATTCATCCCTTCGTATTCACTTGTAAGAGTCATCCTTTCATCCACGAGCTTGCAAATGACTACTTCTTGTAGCCATATTAGTCCATTTTTCTGATGAAATTTTCCAACATTACCAAGAAAACAATCAGCTTCAAATTGATGGCGATATCTTTGATGTACAACATTTGCAATTTTTGTCTTGCCAATCCCGCCCATACCCCAAAGTCTAATAGAGCGAACATCATTTGATTCCATATCTAACAGTGAGGCCACTTTCTCAACCTGAGATTCCATACCCACTAAGTTTTCCGGGAGAGGTGAAATAGTTTGAAGCAACTTAGGAAATATGTCATCAACTAGCTTCTTGATGCACTCTGCCTCATCCCTACATTGGAAAGAATCTCCGAGTAAATAAATAGAAAAGAAACGAAAAGACTAATGTTTAAAACAAACACATAATAGTGTCACAACGTAGATTAAATCTAATTACATCATCAAATAACCATATATGTCTCTGTATTCCTAGAATCTTTGTTCCATTTTCGATAAAAGTATAGATGATGATTGTGTGGAATTGTAGCCAAAAATTTTGAGAAACCCAGTCAAAAAGAAGGCTTACTTGAAATTTGGCAAATGATAGCCTGATATTTTTCCCGTCTCCACAAATGCATCCCTCCAACTTTGAAGCTTCTCCATATCATCTTTGTAATTTTCCTCATGTTGGGAAAATGAATCAGCGAAAGGGGGATTTTAATGGGGCACATTTGATGAACTCACATCATAGAACACTGGAATCACAATCTGCTCCATTTATTTTTACACTTTATGATGTGTACAAGCTCTTCTAAGCACCATCTTGAGGATGCATAGCTTTTTGAAAATATTACGACCGCGAATCTAGCCTCTTCTATGACTTTCAAAATTCATCAGAAATTGGTTTTCCTGTTTCTAGTCGCTCGTCATTTTTAAAAGTGCGAATTCCTCCTTGTTGTAAAGCATTATAGAGATGACTCACAATATTTCTACGTGTATCTTCACCTCTAAAACCCAGAAAGCCATCATACTTGCAAATTTTGGAAGAATAAGCTTGAGACATTGTTGAAAATTTTTCAGCTGTGTGGATGCAAAAGTTGGTCTATGGATAAACTTCCAATTATTGTGAATGGGTCCAACTTCTTTATGAAAGTTTACTTATACCATCCAAAGCTGGAGTCGGTCTTTTGTGCTTGGAGTGAAGTTGGGAAGGACAGAGAGGTTAGAACTTAATATAGTGACGTACAAAGAGCTTTATGTAAGTTGTGTGAAATTATAGTGTCTATTATGTTAGGGAATACCAGGCGATAGCGGAAGCGTGATATTGAAAAGTATAAATAAATCGGGTAAGATATTAAAATGGAGACACAGATTTAACGTGGTTCACCCAATAAATAGGCTACGTCCACGAACGACGACGAGCAAAAATATCACTATAATGAAGAAGTGTACAACAAACCTCACTGGGCCTAAAGCACTACGAGGATATAATTTTGTGTATCATTCAGTGACATATGTAGAGAGGAGTGATAAAAATAAAAAGAGTATTATAACACTCACAAAATACACAATGTGTATCTCACAAACTCCTAGTCTCTCTACAAAATTTTCCCTCTACTTGGTTGTCCAAATGAAGAACAAAATACTCATTTATATAGGAGTAATCTTGGCCGTCAACTTTGAATAAGTTGGCTGCCAACTTTCAGCTGCAAATTACTGTCAACTTTGAATAAGTTGGCAGCCTTCCTTTGTTGAAAACTTGACAAGGTTGGCAAAGATGGTGGCCAACAATTTTGACAAAGGAAGAAAGATTGGTGGCCAATAAAATTTGACAAAATCTTGGTCCATATTCCAACATATTATTATAATTTGGGCTTGTAAGTAGGTTTGAGTTTTGGATTAAGTTGGTTTATTTTCAAATTGTTATAAGTAGTTTGTGTTATTTTCGATATTTTATGCATCCATATTTTGTAAGAAATTAATTTATTATATTAGTATGTTACTTCATTTGTTTAAAAGACTAAGATCATTATACAAATAGTCGGTAATATTCATAAATTTAGTACTTTTTTAGATGGTATATACAGATTGTATACATGTCATATTTCAATTATACATATGCTAATAATTTGATGATTATTTTTAATTTAAGTGGTTAGGTGACTATTTACGTATACTAAGATATTTAGCTAGTGAATTATTTTGGGCTAGCTACAAGTTCAGGTCAAGCAAAGTGATACTATTTTCAATCCATTTTTTACGTCTCAGGAACCAAGCAATTTGTTTAGATCTATTTTAGATCTGCAATTGCAATGAAATGGAATATGGTGAACTCTCCAACTAAGTGATTAATCTGACGAGTCAATTCTCTATTTAATACCTCTAGTTAAGAGAAGATGAAATTCAATCTTTATCTATTTGATCAATTATTTTTTAAAAAATATTATCTCAAAGTACAAAAAAATAAAAATGAAGGAGAGTTTATATTGTCTCGATAGAAAATAGTTCAATCTTTTTCGATAACGCTACAATATGAAAGTCCTTTAGAATTCCTTAAAATATGAATGAGACTAAAAAAAAGAAAAAACACTTTGTCTAGCTAGGCTCGAGCAGAAGAAGGAATACTTAAATGAGAAGATTATTACTAATAATAACTCTATATGATGTGTTAAAAGTCATGCTTTGTGTAAAACACACTTGATTAAAAAGTTGGTAGTATAATTTTAGAAATTGAGAAAAGAGGTGTCAATTATTTTAATTTAAAAGTGACATAAATGTTATCCTTCTGACTTAGCTTACTAAAAGTTAAAAAATGATGGTTATGTTATGACTCAGCAATTTAGAGTATTCATTAATATTAAAGAAGAATAATTTGGAGAAAAAAATTCCTTTCATTTAAAAATAAGTTTCAACTTAAGCAAAAGTTATATTCATGTTAATATTATGTCATCCAAACATACGCATCTCATCATTATTCGCTCTATTTAATTTTCAAATAAAATTTATTTATAATATATTATTTAAATCAATATATCAAACAAGATCGTTCTAATATTATTTGATCGCATATACGTTACAATATATGAGTCTCATCAATACTCACCCTTTCAGATCATCAATCATAAATAAAAGAGAAATTTTCAGATATATAGTCTCAAAAATATCGTAGTAATTATGTTTTATAGTTATAATTTGGATAATTATATTTTGTAACTACAGTTATATTCGCATTTGTATAATTCATATAACACTTGTATATGTTTGTATAATTTGCTGTATAATTCACAATTTTTGTTTGTATATTTTGTTATACAGTTCGTGCACAATATTTGTATAATTCGCTATACAATTTGCAATGTTTGTCTATTTTGCTACACAATTTAATTCATACACTTTTTTGTATAATCATGCATAACGTTTGTATAAACACGCGAATTATATATTCCAAACTGTAATTACAACTAGATATTTGTCGCGAGCTATGATTAATTCAAATTATAGTTATGTTAGCTAATTAAATAGTATATATTTATTTATCCACATAATTTTTTCAAAATATAAAATTAATTCATATTATACTTACTATAGAAAATATTAAACTCAAGACTATCTGTGAGGATCAATCATTGAATTAGTGATTGAACATAAATTATTGATTTAGCATAATAGATTTTGGAGTTATACACACCTCAATACTCCTATGTCTTGCCAACATGCCAAGTGTTGGACAACCTTAATAGTAGTTTCATTTGGACAAGTAATTTTATTTGTCTTTTGACCAATTCTCCATCTTACACATTACCTCATTTTTAGGTCATTGCCTTGTTTATTTTGGTCCAGGAAACAGCCTCTCCACTTCTATAAGGTAGTGATAAGATCTATGTACATTCTATCCTCCTTAGTTTCCACTTATAAAATTTTACTGTGTATATTATTATTGTTGCCTTGTTTATTTTGGTCCCCTTTCTATGACATCACCCCTAACAACCTCCCACCCTCACCCCCCTCACATAATAATAAAATTAGCACATGTAGTCCATACATTAGATAAGTAGATAATTTTGATCCTTATGATATATGACTTAGCAAATTGAATCTTTAATTAATTAAGATTTGTTCTTTTGATCCCCTTTTAAAGAAGTATACTATATCTTAATTAGTGACGGATCTAAAATTATTATTAAAGGATTCAAAATCTGAAAAAGTAATCATATAAACTAATCGAAGAGGATTGACATCTACTATATACATATAAAAAATTATTTTAATCATATATAAATAGTATAATTTATCGTCTCTACCAAAGGGCTAGTTCCACCCCTGATTTCAATATCTTTAAAATTATATTAACATTTAGTATTGAGCAATACTACAAATTTTAACACAGCACATAGTCAATGACAGGATTAGAACCATCAGTAAGAGATTCAAAATATAAATAAATAAACAAGAATTATCACTAAAGGGTTCGAAATATGAACAAGCATAGAAACTAAAATTAAGAAACTTAATCCAAAAATCATGTCAAAACATATTAAGAATGGTGCAATTCTCCATTGACCTAAGCCTAAATTGGTTCTGCCCCTAATAATGAGTGCACATCTCTCACTTAATTAACGATTAAAACTGATTAACCAAATATCACATAAACTAAAATTAAGATATTAACCAGAAAAATAATGTCAAAACATATTACAATGGTGTAATTTTCCATCGATCTAAGTATAAGTTACCTTCACCCCTACTAATGATTGTACATCTCTCACGTATTTGATTAATCAGATATCATAAAAACTACAATTAAGATATTAACCTAAAAAATAATGTCAAAGAAAAATTTTTTCTTGAAATATTTGAGACAAAACATAACCACCCAAATCTTTGCTTTGAAATAATTTTTGGTGTTTTGGTTTCCCTAATTACAATCATTTACCTAAATCATTAGCCAAAAAAAAAAAAATAGTAATTAACAACCCCCCACCCCTCTCCTTTTTTTTTTCCTTGTCCATTTTCCTCTTTCTCTAAATTCATTTACTTCTTTTCTTTTTTTTTTTTTCTCCTTCTCTTTAATGGATTATTATCTTTCTAGGTAATTACATATTTTTATTTTAATTATACATTTAATTTCATGATTGATTTGTGTATTCGTCTTTAGATCTGAGCAGATTTTTGATGTTTATGTGTTTTAATGGCAGATTCAATTGATAATTTTTTGAAATGAATTTTGGTGATAATTAAGCGTTTTCAATTGGATAAATTTGGATTTTCGGTGGATCGTAATGGGTTATTTGAATTCGGTATTGTCTTCTTCTTCTAATCAAGTTCATGCTGATGATGCGCCTGTTAGCGGTGGCGGTTTAAGGTGATTTTCTTTTTTTTTTATTATTATTATTATTATTATTATTTTGCTTTATAGATTTGTTTATTTTTGATAATTTTTGTTAATTAGATGTGAAAATATGGGTATTAGATGTAGAATGGTTGTATAAATCAGAGGTGGATCTAGAATTTTGAGTTTATGAGTTGTGAATTATAGAAAAAATTACAGGTTACCTGATGTTGGTGGGAGGTGGCAGGTACATGGTGGAATTAGTTGAGGTGCCGCAAGCTGG
>JAPFFP010000012.1:19994764-20005262 GCA_026153255.1 Solanum medicagineum
TTTTTTCATAAATTCCAGCTAAATAGTTATGTGTATCTTCCTGTAGGTGCCGTAAGAAAGGCGATTGAAGCCTTAAGGGAAAACAATGTTAAGGCCTTTGTCTTGGACCTTCGGGATAATAGGTGATGAGCTCTTGCTATGTCTTTAATTCGCAGTCTTTAATTGTGATCTGAAAGTTGAAAACTTGTGCAGTGGTGGTCTCTTCCCTGAAGGAGTTGAGATAGCAAAAATTTGGTAAGCTTTTTGTTTTGGATTTTCCAGTTTTAAGTGTCTGCTTAGTATTCTTCTGATGATCCAATGTACTTGAATGCTAGTTTTTCAGTAAGTATTACACATCATTTCAAGGTTTGATGTAGGTGTTGACAACAAAAGCTATTGTAATTTGGTTATCTGTTGTAATTTCTTAATTGATTTGTGGAATGAAAGAAGGCATGAAAGGCGTCTGATGTTCTTTTAGCTCACTGAATTGAATGAACTCTTTAACTACAGCATAGTTCTCTTATAATCAAAGTAGTTGTGCTCTCGGTGGTTCCTTATTAGTAATTGGTTTTGTTCTTTTTCTGCTAAAGTATTCTTACCAGATTCCTGTGTACCACCACCCATTAAGTTACACCTGAATGCACCCAAAGGTGTGGCTTAGTTGTTGAGAAAGTTGAGGAGAACCATATGAGGTCTTAAGTCCAAATCCCAACGGAGGGGATAGTTGAGGTGCATGCAGGACACCACCATCCTAAGAAGAAAAGCGATCTTCTACCATTGCGATAACTTGTGCTTTTTCAGTACTCCCTCTGTTTGAACTTGAATGTCTTCCTCTCCTTTTCAATTCATTCCAAAAGAGCATCCGTCTCCATACAACTCTTTCCCTATTTTATTCGTACTGTAAGAGTGACACATGGGTCCATATATTATTGAATACGAAAAGTTCTTTTTATACGCCGTAGTAAAGCCAAATACTTTATCAGTGATACAATGAAGTTGCTTTCTTTCTTTGATTCTGCATATTGTTATTTCAAGTTTTTGCATTCTAATGTTTGCCCCTTTGGTGCTAATGCTCCTGCTATGTAAGAAGACTAAACTGTGCTATGCAATGGATTTCACTGCCAACCAGGTTGGATAAAGGTGTGATTGTATACATTTGTGATAGCCGTGGCGTTCGAGATATTTATGATACAGATGGAAGCAATGTGGTAGCTGCTTCAGAACCCCTAGCTGTGCTGGTAAGTTAATTCATACTTAAGTCATTTATGTCGACCACATTAGCCTAACCCCTAGCTGTGCTGGTAAGTTCCTTCACACACTGATTCCGTCAATCTCTGTGCCCTCCCCGGGCCAAACTAACCAGCATAAGCTTGTCAGGTAAACAAGGGTACTGCAAGTGCAAGTGAGATTTTAGCTGGTGCTTTGAAAGATAATAAGCGTGCGCAGGTGTTTGGTGAACCAACATATGGCAAGGGGTAACAACTTCATTACTCTTGTCCAAATATGCTATAGCTCGCAAAAGAAGAATGTTTGTAGCCTCTTCTTACTTTTCTCTTCTTCTGATACAGTAAAATCCAATCAGTATTCCAGCTATCAGATGGCTCTGGCTTGGCTGTAACAGTTGCTCGGTATGAAACTCCTGCTCACAACGATATAGACAAGGTCCATACTCTTTCTCTCACTCTCGTACTGTTGTGTAGTTGCCATGAGCAAATATGGTTGTTGATGTGTATCATCTTTTGTAGGTTGGTGTAATCCCGGACCATCCTTTGCCAGCATCATTTCCAAAAGACGACGAGAGCTTCTGTAACTGCCTTCTAAATCCTGCTGCTGCTTGCCACCTGAACAGAGTCGAGCTATTCTCGAAATGACTGAATCCTGCAATCTGAAGAAAATACCTTACATTTTCAACATTTTGTTTTGTAGATTCCATTGATTCTTTTACCAGATACATGCACCTGATGTTTGTACATACAAAGAACCAAGAACAATTTCTAATATTGTTGAACTCTAAAAGAGGGTCAATTTTGCTCCTTTTAACTATTTGAAATGGAAAAACTTTTGCCCTCCATTTTAGTTTTCACATCTTCATTTATAAGTCAGGTTCACACGAGCCGAAGGTCTTTCAGAAATATCCTCTCTATCTTCTCGAGGTAGTGATCTACATACGCTCTAGACTCAGTTAGTGAAATTTCATCAGATATATTATTGTTTTGATGTAGACAACCAACTTAATTTATAAGTCACATTTATTATCCACGATTTATAAGTTATACAAATAATTGCTTTACACTATCTTTGACAACACATCAAATGGCGTGACGTAGACAAGCTACCCAATCAACAATGGTTACTTTCCAGCAATTGGATTCGCTTCGGCGTACTTATCTAGAGTTATTCGATTGGTATAATAAACTATCATAACTGAATCAGCACAAGCTCCGGCACCATGTGATTCTTGTATCATGTGATATTAAATTAAAATTATATAGAATGTATCAAAATATCATAAATTTTGTGGTATTAAACACGTAAGATCGAAAATATCAATTGTTTTTTACCAATATTAATTATCAATACATAATTATTAAGCATAATTTGTTTTAAAATGTATTTTAAATACTAGCAATAAACAAAATTTAATATTTCATTTGTCACACATTAAAATTTATTGCTTGTCAATCTAAAAAAACATTTACTTTTTATTATTAACTCTATTTTAAATTAAAAAAACTATAATCGGTTTCGGATCCATATTTGACCCGATTCCTGTACTATAAATGGGCCATTGCACCTTCTGGAATTTTACCGCCCCAGAGAAGAAGACGACGAAGTATCGGAGAAGAAGAATCAACAATGAAGCCAATGGTAGTAGACTATTTAGCAGACATGGAAGAACAGGGATCAACAATGGCTATGGACGTTGATGACGTGGACGCAATTGACATGTTCGGTGAAGGTCCACTCGGCAGCGGTGAACACCTCCGTCTCGCCGACGCCGACTTCTTCAATTCCTTTCAGGATGATTTTGATGACTCCGATATCAACTGAATCTATAACCTAAAACTCTTTCTCCTGCTAAAAGCAACTATATGTGCTGTTTCCGTTCCCTAAGTAGGGTTTACTCTGCCTATTTTCAATGATGTGGTACGTTGTAGTTAAGTTTCTGAAGGAATAAACCATTTTTTTTTGGATGTTATAGAAATTTCATCATAGTAGTTTATGCTTGCTTATTCACATCGATTTTTTGTGTTATTTTGAAAGCTTTTCGGGCTTTGTGTCCTGAGTTTATTAACATGAAGTAATATGTTGATTATAGTTGATTATGAGGTGTATGTAGTTTCTAAGAGCTGGAATTGCTCTTTGTTTGATCAATTTTGTTAAGTTCTAAGATGTATGAGCTGATTCGAGTTTTGCCGGTTTGATTGACTGTAAGAAGCAAATCTATCCCCAAAAATACGGTTCTATATGGAAGACAGTTGTATAAAATATCTTGATATTGAGATAGTTTTAGCAAAAGATTAAAAAAAAAATGGAAGTTAAAAATCTGTATAGGTGATATCAACTAGAAGACCTCTTTAGTATATAATCATGAGAGCATATTAGAGAACTCGTAGTGTTAGATATGTTTCGAGTATGCAGTAGTGAAATATTATGGATTCAAATGGCGTGTATGATAATGAAGATTCATAATGCTGACCTCAATGAGCTTGGGATTCAGTTGTAGCTGATGATATTGTTGGAAAATTTATGTTACATTGTCATTGTTGTGACACCATTGCTGGCCCCGATTTCTGATAAAGAAGGAAGGCTGTGTAGGTTGACTGTGCCTGATAGTAGGATGAATTCTCTTGTCATGACAGGTAGAATAACAGATTCATGTAGATTGTAGTCGACCCTAATTTGGGATTTAGGTGTAGTTATCGAGTTCTTCATAGTTGTTACATGGTGGTTAGTGGTTACCCAAATTTGTGATTCTGCAACTCAGGTTTTCAATTGATATTTCTCGGGGAAACTGTGTGACACCATTCATTCTATTTCACCATTTCTCGTGGAACTTGAGCTGTCTTCTGTAGTATCATTTTCTCGGAGAGTCGAATTTCTTATGCAACACTTAAGTTTAGGTTACTGTGTTATGGCATTTCATTGCTTATGTGATACAGGGACACTACGCTGGCTGGCTTGATTCTACAATTCCACATACATATCAAAATCATAAAATATATGTTATTCTTGAAGCTTGTTTTTTTTGGTATGTCAGTACTGTGCATCTTACGTAATGTTGGAGGGTGACGATTGGCCGAGGGGAGTCATATAGGCATTGCAAGAAATGCTCATCTAGGTTATGTCTGTCTTGGTTGTTCATGTATATTAAGTACCAAGACATGTTTGGCTTTGTTTGGAAGATTGAAATTCTTGTTTTCCGTCTCAAGTTTTACCCTTCCTTTCATAATGGTAGTGTTCTGGCCAGTTTGTGTGCGCGTCTACTAACCTGCTGAATGCATGCTATAGGAATCTCCCTCGGGTATATTTAACCATCGGAAATTAAGTACTCGAGTGAATGTTTCCAATGACTGGTGTCTTGTTTCTATGGTTGCGCGTTGTTGCTTCTGAGTATGCCTCCATGAAAAGGTCTGAAATTAAACTAGAGAACTTACTTTTAGAGCATAGTTGCTTACTGTCAGTTGTTGCCAGTATTTTGATGTATTTGTGTATCTACTTAGCATTAGGAATTTATTATCCTTTGCACTTGTTACCATCCTCAGAAGAAAATTGGAATCCCATTTCATCAAAAGAAAAAAAAATATTGGAATCCTTTGCACTGGTGAATTTGATTTCTAACCCATGGAGAAAAGGGTTCTCAAGTATTCATTATGAGTGAACATGAATTAGGTCATGTGAGGTCACTCATCTCTACCTGGTTAATATGTTCAAATAAGATTTTTGATAATGAACATTGTAGTTTATAATAGTAAAGTCTATTGTTCTTTATAATTTACATTTACACTTTGTTTGGATAGTCGTTATGTATTGTTTCATAATGTATTGTGTTGTATTGTTTTGTTTTTAGTGAATACAATGTCTGGAGAGATTGTGTCGGTCCTCATCGTTATATTATGTCATACATTCATACTTTGAATGATAAACTTACATGAAATTGTAGGATATGTGGTAGAGCTGCTATGAAAAGGTATGGTAAATGATAAAATAGAGTTATTAAATGATATATAAAGTCAAAATGAAAAGAAAATATTAACGACGTGATCACATCAAATCAATTGTTACCCAAGATGGGTCTTTACAATAGGTAACAACAATCCAAACAAGGTGTTTATCTTCTAGATTTATATTCTTAAAAAAAATGGAAGATAAAATTGAAAAAAGAATGAAATGAAATAAAACATGATAATATCTAAATCATGTTTGGATTAACATATTTCTCAATGTCAAACAAAATTAGCCACAAAAAGGCAGATAAAATAGCAGCAAAATGTGCATCAATTATCCAAAACTGAAGAATCCCTCTATAAAAACTTCTCATCAGCCCAGAAGGTTCTCATATATATTAAATACCAAAAACATCAAAATATAAGTTCTATATTTAATACACATAAATATATATATATTTCTATATATATATCAAGAATCAATATGGCAAGTGGTCAATGCAATCCTGATCAATTCCATAGCCAAGCTGAGGTGAAATATCATATCCTAGAATATAGTATTTATTCTTTTGTTTTAGTTTATATGATATTACATTATTTTTGGCCCGTTAAAAACAAACAATATAGCAAAGGTGAATTTAGAATTTGAAATTTATGAGTCAGGTTGTAAATTTATGATTTGTATATAGAGTCGAGCCTAAGATACCGAGTTCTGCCAAAGCTGGTAGTATTGTAAAACACTATATCTACCTATATTTGAAAATCTTTAAATTAAAACTTCAATTTTTTAACCCTTAATGATATTCTCTTACAATCATAGTATCTAGACATGTTTAGAACAACAAAATAGCCAGTGGAATCCCACAAGTGAGATCTGGGGAGAGTAAAATGTATGTAGATCTTACCATTACCTCATAAAGATAGAGAGGCTCTTTTCGAAAGACCCTTATCTCAAAAATATCAAGTCCTCTGGACATGTTTAATATTACAAATTCTAAAAATATTTCTAATATGCTCGAAAAATCTCTCTATATGTTTTACTCATCATCTAATCGAATCACCGTCATGTAAAATGAAACAGAGTTTAAAAAAAGTTAAAAATTACAGTATGATAAGTTCTTAATTTTTTCCTTTTTTTTTCTACTCTTATAAACTTGCAATTTTGGTAGGCAAATTCCTCTGTTAACAAACTTGAAGATGCAATCCAAAGAGCTTGTGAATCAGCTCAACTAAAAAGGGAACAAAATTCTGGACTTCTTCAACAGGTAATTTAATTTATTATTTGTATAAATGATATTCGATATCTATTATTGGTGGAAAGTGATCCGGACACCATGGTAATCAATATTTTTTTTAAAAAAAAATATGTTGTTGGTACATTTAATTTATTTTTCTTTTTGGTTTGTGCTTTAGACTGGAGCACAAATGTTGCACATTGCTCAAGGTGCAGTTGATGGGGTGAAGAACACATTTGGAATTGGATTTAGCAAAAATAAATGAAAGAATTATTATTCACTATGTTATATAAGTATTTGCAATTAATTATAATTATCGTCACTATGTTGTTAATATTATATAAGCATTTCATAATAATTTTTTATTAGTGTTTATTTGGGTATTAGAATATTACTCGCAAAATATTATCAAAAAGAAAAAAAACTAAGTCAAATAGTTTTACTTTCGATATCGAAGGAGCTTAGTTTGATGCTCTATGGCGTGAACGTCTTTGATCGTATGAAGATAAAATAATATAAGAATATAGTAGTACTTAATCACAAGAAGAAATCGAGGAGCATGATGTGATTCTCTATGGTATATATGTTAAATCGAACATAAACAAATATATATAAAGAAAGATATATGATAAATGAAAAGTATTTAGTAGAACCAAAGAAATATTGGTAATTCTATGATCTTTACTTGCAATGCATTGTAGAAATTCCAAGAAATGGATTGCTCGGTACACAAGGCATTTCTTGTTCACATATGATCAGACCTGATATAGACAGTCTATCCTGATGCAAATTTTTAGTTTTTGTAAAAAACTTTAGAAAGGCTTGAAACTTTTTTGTTGTAACTCATAATTTTCAAACTTTGCCTCAAAATATCAATCTCCCTCTCCTTCTTTAGTTCTTCTTTCTCCATTGAAGCAATTTTTTCTTTTAAATGTGCAATGACTTCTTCTTTTGCTTTCAACTCCATATGTAGCTCTTCTAATACTTCAACTTCTGTTCTCCAACAGAGTCTTTCTCCTATGAAAACAAATTAAACACATCATCAAGAATGACAGAATTCATTTTGCATCTTACGATACAGCAGAAACGGATTCAGAATTTTGAGTTGATAAGTTCTGGGTTGTAGAGAGGTAGATAAATCGATTCTAGATAAATTATTTATACATATTAAGTGGATATCTTAACACAAATATAGAATTTGGGCTAAAAATAATAAGTTCGATCGAATTAGTAACTGGAACTTTATATGACGACCCGCCACTTGTTCTTGAAAGAAGGGAAGAATCTAAAGTCTTTGAGTGGTTACTCTAGATTCTTCCCCTTCTTTCAAGAACAAGTGGCGGGTCGTCACATCTAGCTCAACCCTACAACTAAGATTTACTAATTCGATAAAAGGCTCGAGATTTTCACATGAGAGGACATGGATGGATATAATTCTAAAAGGCGAACTCTGAAGGAGTATTATTTTGTGAAATAACTCGAATTTCAAATCATTCATCCCTCCATGAAAAGGGCATAAACCAAAAAGAGGACCATAAACATATGAAACTAAAATAAGAAATTAATATAAAATGAAAGTTACCTTGATTTGTCCTTTGAATAAGTTCATCAAGCTCATTTTTAATAACAAAGTAGAGACCTTTCCACTTCTCAATAGCTTCATCTCTTCTAACTTCCTCTTCTCTAATTTGCTCCAACAATGAATTTCTCATCAACATATGAAAAAACTCTTTATTGTCACATTTTTCATTTACCATTTCTTGATTTTTTACTCCAAACTTTGCTTCATCTTCCAATTTTTTCTTCAAATCATTCAATTCTTCCACAAGTTTCTTTTTTTCTTCCTTCCATTCTTCTTCTTTCAATGCAAAAATAATCATTTCTTGATTGTAAACTTGACTCTCATTTTCCCTTATACACATTATTTCACTTACCTCATCTTGAAGTAACCTTACTTTATACTTCAACTCTTCAATGATTTTTGCATTTGGATTACTTTTATGATTTTTTGTTTGAAGACTTCCCATTTGCTAAAAGTCTTCTTGAATTCCCTTGCCTTTTTTTTTCTTATTCTACTAATGGAACTATTCATATTAGGTGGCTATATTGTGTGTATATATAGTAAGTTTTAATAATGGAGTTGGGTTCCGAGGTGAGTCAGAAATTTATATAAGGAGATTCGAAAAAGAAGTAATACAATTTCATGTATGAAATTTGCAATCTTTAAACCCTTTGCCATTTTACTAGATTTTATTTCCCTTGTTTCGAGAAGATTCAATCATTTATGCCTAATCAAAACGGTCAAATAATTTTTCAAAAAAGAGAATTCATTGAATCCATTTTTCTTCACTTAATTTAGCAAATTAGTGGCTCCAACGCCATCATTATTTTTTTCAAAAAAGGATTTTGTTTTATATGCATTGATAATATAAAATTGTTGAACCATTCATAAGAAGTTGGATTAGTAACCTAAAAAATAAGTCATGTATAATTATAAAATAAACCTAAGATTTAAACTCTGATAAATTTATCATTTAAGATTCTTAACACTAAACTAATTGCACTTTTATAATTATTTTAAATTTAAGTGAATTTTTACATGGATATATTGATGCTCCAGCTCGTACAAAATATAATGGTTTAAACAAACTTGTCATCAAAAGGTTACATCCGTCGGTACAAATAACATGTTATAATAAGTTACAACAATAATATACCCAGTGAAATTTCACACGTGGGATCTGGGGAGGGTAGAATGTACACAGATTTTACCACTACCTCATAAAAATAGAGAGATTCTTACCTCATCTCAAAACTCATAAGTAGAAAAAACTAGATATGATAAAAAGGAAAAGGGAAAGGGACAGAAAAAGCGACTAATAATGAATAGCACATGACAGCATGTAAACATAATAAAACTAACACATATACGACAGATAATGAGAACATATGCTAAAAGGTCATGCATCCACCTAACCCTACGAATTAATCTGCAACTCTAATTCGCAGTCTCCATTTCTTTATATCTAAAGTCATGTCCTCAGTGAGATTAAATTTCACCATATTATGTCTGATCACCTCCCCCAATACTTTTTGATCTAAATATGTTAATTTTATAAAAAAATTATTTATACTATCGATGTATATAAATAAAATGCGATAAAGAATGTGTTGGACCAATAAAAGAGGAGTGTGGGAAGGAGACACAAATGCCTGAAAAAAGGCTCCACCAACATAATAAAATGTGAAGTGATAGCACTAATTAATTCAATTATTATTAATGGAAACTGTGAAAGATTCTTGTGATACATATACAGAAAATAAAAGTCAAACAAATTTGAAAAAATTGACATGGACATGAATGACAATTCACACATTGCATAGATTAAAAATCCACAAAATTCCAAAAATCACATGTAAATCAACATCTAGCATGATATAGTGGATGGAGAATTATGAGATTTTAAATTTAAATAATAAATATGACGTATTTTTTTATTTGTTAGTCTTCTTGAGTTGGACACTATAATTATTAAAAAATTATATGTGAATAATTTAGGTGTGTATAAGTAAGTTTAAACGATATAATTGTATATATAATTAGTGGTAACAATGTGGATTGAAAATTATGAAGTTTTAAATTTAAATGAAAAAATATTAGATGATTTCTTTCATCTGTTTTAGCTTTGTTGAGTCGAACACCATAATTATAAAAAGATATATCACATGTAATAATTTAGGTATGCACAGGTAAGTTCGAATACCATAACTATATATGAAAACATCATATGTACATCACTTAGGTATGCGCAAGTAAGTCCAAATACTAAGACTATAAACGAAAATTATATGTAAAGCCGCACCTAAAAGTGTGATCTAGTATTCGATTGAGAATGAATAATGAGATTTTTAATTTAAATTTTAATTAAAAAAATATTAGATGAATTTTTCTTATTTATTCTAAATTTGCTAATACTAATGCTCGAAATCACAGATATCCAAAAAAGAAATCACATGTAAACTATATACATACATAAACTGATTCAAATACTACAATTATTCATGCAAAAATCACATGTAAATCATTTATAGGAGCGTGTGTTTTTTGGGGTTATT
>JAPFFP010000012.1:20005362-20023405 GCA_026153255.1 Solanum medicagineum
TATTATTATTATTATTATTATCGGACCTACATTCACGGAGGAAACACATGGTGCGCATATTTGACAAGAAGTTTTTTGTTTGAATATATACACCTTTTTCAGCATGGGGTTGCTCAACATTATAATAATCTTTTAAATAAATTTAAATTATATAAATTGATAAACTAGATTTTATTTTTATATCTTTTACATAGCTTGATAATTAACGAAAAGAAAACTTATGCGGATAAGTAATTATATAGTAGTTAATTAGCTTATATAGCTATAGTTTAAATTAATTATAGCCCACGGCAAATATTTAGTTGTAATTATAGTTTAAATTTTGTATAATTGCACAATTTATACAAACATTGTGTGCGAATCAAATTGTATAGCGAAATGTACCAACAGTGTGAATTGTATAGTGAATTATATAAATGTTGTGCACGAATGGTATAGAGAAATATAGAAATGTTATACAAAAACGACGAATTGTATAGCAAATTATATAAATGTATACAAATATTGTGTGAATTTTACAAATGTTGCTAGAACTATAGTTACAATATGTAATTACCCAAACTATAGTTATGAAATATAATTAAGGTATTTTTGAGTGGCTATATGTAAGAATTTCTTTTTAAAAAAATTACATTTTTATATTGTTAACATATAAAAATCAACTCTTTGAATTAAAATACCATATTCAAGAAACAAATAAAATCAAATAATATTTAACTTTATGTCAAATAAAGTGTGTCAAGTTTAGAGAGATATAGAATTAGTCTTCCTAGAAAAATGATTTTCTAGGCAATTTTATAGTCCTAATCATATTAGACATTTAAAAAACTTATCACAAATCATTGTGGAGAACAAATTCTTCTGGCCACTAAACACATTTTAAAATTATTTTTTTGTTCTTTATTGTCATACATAGGATAGTAGGACATTTCAAAATTCTAGGCAGCCTACCAATCTAACTATATTTTATAAAAAATAATACTAGTCCTAAGTTTGTTTTACTCAAGAAGAAAAAAGGGTGAGAGAATAAAGTTGGAAAAATTGCGCGGATAAGTAAAATATATACTAGTTAATTAACTAATATAATTATAGTTTGAATTAATTATGACTTGTGATAAATATATGGCTATAATTATAATTTGCGTTTTGCATAATCAACGCGATTTATTCAAACGTTCTGCTTGATTATACAAAAGTTATGTGCGAATCAAATTGTGTAGCAAAATAGACAAACATTGTGAATTGTATAGTCAAACGATGTGCACAAATTGTATAGCAAAATATACAAGCACTATACAAAAACTGTGAATTTTATAGCGAATTATACAGATGTTGCGTGACTTATACAAACACTGTTATAATTTAGTTACGAAATGTAATTATCCAAACAATAGTTGGAGTATAATTAGATTTTATATGTGTGCCATGCCTTTTATGAAATTTACTCTTTAAAGTATCAAAAAATAAATATGTAAAAAGTCAAAGAAATTTAGCATTTATAATAATAATAATAAATATACACAATATAATTTAATAAATTTGTTATATATACATAAAAAATAATTTCGACTAATTTTTTTTTAAAAAAAAAAAGAAAAAGAAGTTTCTAATAATTGTCAAATGTTATTCTTCAACAGTTTGGTATTATGAGAAAAATGTGCACAAGAATGAAATTGATGTTTACCAACAAGTAGTTCTTCAAGTCAGCAGAATGGTTTCAATTGGCTTTCTTACATTCTAAAAAATTAATGGTTTAATTAAAAAATAATTAAAATAGTTTTAAATTTTTATTTTGTGATTCATAAACTTTTAATAAAGAGATTATCATTTACTAGGTCTTCATAAATAAATCCATATAATTTGAGCTCAAACAGAATTAATTACGAATATTTAAAAAAACTTATTACAATCATTCTAGAGAATAAAGAATCTTTTGTAATGACTTATGAAAGAATTTCAATTGTTTTGGCATGATCCGCGAGGTATTTTTTAACATTTACGGGTCACTCAATGGGAGTTAGGCAATTTTCTCCTTTTTTGTACATGTCAACCGATGAATTATTTTGGTAATATGACTTCCAGTTAATTTTTCTACAAAATCTTTACAGAACAATCCATAATGACCTGAGAAAGAATTCCTAGAGCCTTGGCCTGATCCATGAGGAGATTTTAGTATCTAGGTGCAACTCAACAGGAATTAAATTATTTTCTTTGGTTTTTCGCGTGTGTTAGTACATGAATTTTTGTGGTATGGTGTTTGCTAAATTTTTTTCGTGAAATATTAATGAACCGTCCTTAATAACTTGACAAAGAATTTCAATAGTCTCGATCTGATTCGCAGGGCGTCTATAGCATTTAGCGACACTCAACAGGAATTAAGCGATTTTCTTTTAATTTCATGTGTTAGCCTATGAATTTTTTTTTTATTGTATGGCTTCCAGTCAATTTTGTCCATTAAACCTTTACAGAACTTTCTGTAACGATTCTAGGAAGAATTTCAATATTCTCAGCCTGATTCACAAGGCATTTTATAGAATTTTGGGGCCACTCAACAGAAATTATTTGATTTTCTTCATTTTTTTGTGTATTAGCTCATTCATTTTCTGGTAAATATGGCTTCATGTCAATTTTTCCACAAAAAATTTACAGAATCATCCGTGATAACCAAGAAAAAAAAATCATTATTATTGAGCTAAATCTCTAGAGACTATCAAAAATAGCCTCTTTATCCCATAATATCAGAATAAAATCTACATCTTTCGTATCCTCTCCAAATTTCACCAGTAAAAGTGCAAAGAGATACTAGATATGTTGTTGTCAAGTATCCATTTACTAGATATGATTTCCTCAGTTCACTTTTGCTTGAGACATTTCACTCCACGAGAGTTAATTTAACTAATAAACTTTGAAACTAAAAATCAGATCACTTTAATATTTTTTCAAATCCAAAATTTTAATGTTCAAAAACTCTACTAATAATATTCTAAGTTGCAGTCTTTCTCATATTAATACGACAAAAAACCTACCAATTTAAAATGTTGATAAACGTCCATGCAATTTAACTCTCGGAAAACGAAAAAAATGACTAGTAGTTTCGGGGCAAAAAAAAAAAAAAAAAAACAAATACATTAAGTATAAAAAGGCATTATTTCTCAAAGGTAAATGATACATTCAATCCTTTTCCTCTTCTCCTTCTATTAATTCACAAGTAAAACTATATCTTCTAAATATTTAGTATTTAACAAAACTTCATCTTGAATCTCTCTGCAGTAATATTTTCATCACTCTCTTTGTTTCTCTATGTCAATTCTTCTAAATGCCTCTATGAAGCAATTTGCTTCATCTTGGGAAATGAATTGGGACTATGAATCACTTACACTGCACGTAAACCATCTCCGTCTGGCTACCAAAAATACAAGGCGCAGAGGAGCAAAAAGAGCTTATGATGTATACCACTCGTCGAACTTCCATGAAAACTAAATAGGCTTGCTGGTTCTCTGCCTTGATGGTCCTCCAGGGAATAGCTTTATTATCCATCCCAAGACCCGTTCCACCACCTGATGCAAAAGAAGAAAGTATACTTAAAGACGAGGCAGCAACTATCAAAATTCAATTAAAAGGAGATGAAGCAGCCAAGAGAACAAACATCTGACAAGCTGTGTATACTGTTATTCCAAGATCTCTAAATGACACAAGGTTACAGAAGGTTAGAGTTCATCGGAGAAAAGAGTGTTTGACTGGCCCGAGAAAACATAAAGCAACAGTCCTTTAGGTAGACTTTTTAAGGCGATGCTGCTTCATAGCCATTTCTGTGACTAGCAAAACTTTAACTCGAAATACAAATGAAAATAGAAGTAAAATTGCTAAAAGTTAACAGATAAAAAGGGCAAGAAGATAACTTTAAGAGGATGCCGTTTTACAAGCATGCGGATGCAGTTATATTTACACGTCACATTACAGTACAAGAAAGGTTCATACAACACCGTTATAGAATGAACAGTTTTGTGATGGGTACATTTACCTCATCACCTTCATCAGCATACGTGGTGCTGTCCTGCACAGATAGAGCATCTGGTTGCCTTGTTTGGTTATTACCAGTTGCCATGCTTTGAGCAGTCAAAAGCTCTAATCTTTGTGTTTGAGCTTCAAGCTTTCGGGTTAAGTCCTTGTTTAACTCCTTTACACCACAAGGAACAAAAGGAAAAACCACCAAACAAGTGAAGAGAGAATATCATCAGTATCCACCTTTAGACTAGCAGTGAACTCCATGATCATTTAATTGCAATAAAACATTGGTGGTATTTATAGAAGCAACAGAAAGGAAAAAAAGATGAAAAAGAATCCTAAAGGTGAAAACAATTTGTCTTGCACATTAGATTCTAAAGAGAAAAAAAAAGTTGGATGATAATACTGACAAGTGACACGGATAGCTTTCCTCAAATTACCTGCAATTCGGAGCACTGAGAAGATTCCAGTGACAAGGCTTTCATCAACTCTTCTTTCTCCAAGGCTAACTACAAGCATCCAAGTCGAAAGAAAATTATAATTCTTTCATATGGTAAAAAGTGTCTTGAAATATATAAAACAGCTAAGCAGAACGGTATTCAAGAGAGAAAAAATGATCAATCTCAAGGATTTTATGCGAGAAGCTACCTCAGAAATCAATGTATTGATGCTTTCAATCATCCTTATCTGATCTGGAGGAATGGCCGTTGATAAACTTTCAAGACTGAGCTGGTCATTCTCAGGTAGATATGAAAAGGTGGGGCCCTCAGTACTGTGAGCTTCCATGTTAAGGTCATCTATGGAAGTATTTACGATTTTTTCTTTACCTGAATCAATTATAATTGAAATCTATAAAAATAAATATAAAGAGGTACCCTGAAGATGTAGTCTATGAAATCTGAAAACCACATACGGAGATCGTCTGTTGAAGTTGATACATCTTTTGTACTAGGCATGCTCCTGCTAACATCAAGTGACTTTCCACTGGCAGAAGTTTTTCGTAGTTTTTCCTGCAAGAGCTTCTTTTCTGTTGAGAGAAAGAAAACAATGATGTCATTGCATGTGCAAGAAACTGGTGGGGAAAGAAATAGTAACTCTATATAACTCTAAACCAAGTACAAGCAAAATCACTCAAGTCATAAAAAGGCTCTTTAATATCAGCATCTTACCTTCTTTTAGAGCATCAATTGTTGATAACAGATTCTGGCGTTCCTTTCCAAGGCTAGCCATTTTCTTTCTACAGAGATTAGGAGAAAGTATAATGAAATCATCACCTAAATTTAATGCAATTTATAAGAGTCAACGAGTAAGGCAAAACGACTCTATTCTGACTTCTAAAATTTATATCAATTTTCACCTTAATGCTAACCTTTCTTGCTAATATACATTTTGACAAGTAGATGGAAGTTACCAATATGCTTTACAACAACTACTAAAGTTTCCTCCATTGCAAGCACCAGGAAAGCCACAGAAAGTTTTGCTAGCACTTCAATATTATATGAAAGTGAATGGTGTACCTCTAATGTAAAGCACGCCCACAGTATGAGTGTTACAAAAAGGTAGACATGACTATCTGATATGTGGGATATCCCTCTCATATAATAAACTATTAAATTCATTAAAATGATTCTGCTATCTAGTTTCCCTTAGCTTTTATCCCAATGGATCAGGGAGATATGGAAGGAGGGAATGAACAATAAAAGCGAAAGATGACTATGACCAGATCAGAGTGAATAGAAAAAAGTATGGCCCTAGACATGTTCACAGGCAAGTGTTGAGCATACTTGAAAGAAGATATTTCAGCTTGTGATTTCTCTAATTCCCTCTCCAGTTTTAGCTCATTAGATCTCAGTCGAAGTGCCTGCAAGATTGGTTAGACAAAGTTATGATCTCAAAGGAGTGAATTATCATCTATCAGAAAAATAAACGGTCACACTTAATCATCAATTCTTGGAAAAAAAACTAGAAAGGCATAGTTAAAAAAAGCTGAGTAGATAGTTACCAGTTCTAAAATCAACAGGAAATATAATCAAACAAGAAACATGAAAGAACCATATGCACTGATCCAAAGGAAAAATTAAAATAACAACATAGATCGGGCAGATACCTTAACCAAGTCAGATTGTGATCCAAGTGATTTAAATTTTATTTCTAAACCATTAGAACAAGAACAAAAGATCAGACTTCACATACCACCCCAGTATTACAACAAGTGGCAAACATTTAGGCAAAATGTATTACATGTGACACACATTGAAAAGACACCTCAGAGAGGACTCAGTAGAGGCTACCGTATGGGTTCTTAGATAGCCTCACCCTACACTCAGTGAATATAGCAAGATACTCCGCATTAGATGTGTTAGCTAATCAATATAACAGACTTTGCTGGCTACACACAAAGCTAAGTTCACTTCAAGTTCAACAAACATGAAATATCAATAAAAAATAAACATTTTGTTAGATTTTAAATATGATAGTTCTAGTGTAACACAATTTCTTTTGAAAAAAAAAAGGTATGTTCCTCTTCCGAAGTATATCTTTTCTTTAACAATCTCTTTTAATCAAATAGGATAACTTAGCAGTTGTGATGTTGAAATTCATTTTAAATTCTCAATAAGGGCTTCATGAAGGGTTTGGCAATACAAGGCAATGCCTTTGTTGGTTACCTTCTCTTCCAAACCAATCACTTCAGAAGCCAATAGCTTAGCGCGCTCATCTGCAGCATTACATTCTAATTGTATGCTTGCATATTCCATTTTCACAGCTTCAAGTTCGACCTGCTTACATTAGATGCAACGACAACACAAATCACATACCTCAAAGATATAGCAAGAATCAAGTCCATTATGATGAAGAGCTAAAACTCAACAGGCTACGTTAGTACAAAGATAGGTTGCCAGAGATCTGAACTAATCTCAATATGAGAAACCAGTTCATTCCACAATTCCCATTCCAAAAGTGTTCTCCAACATAAGGATCACAGGTGTATCCTTGAATATAGAATTAAGATGAATGGACACATTCTTCAACATGCATTAGCATAGGAGAAACGGTTCAAATGGTACCCATTTACGAAATTTGTATCCGGAAAACCATTAAACATCACTTGGAGAATTTGTTGCACCTTGCTGACCAAATTACAGGCAAGACAAAGGTACTTCACGAAGCCCCCTCAAAACCGACGGAAGAAAGAGGGGTGACCAAGAACCAAGGTTAATGGACAAAATTTTAATGTTGGAAATTTATTTAATAAAAATATAAACCACCAATTTGACATACTTAGACAAGAAAAATCATTGGATGCTTCAACATAGGGACTGGGCTGGTCATCCCTCCAGGTCAATCAAATAATTATTTGTGACCAAGCATTTCTTCTATTTCTAAACAGCAGAAACAAATGTGATTGTTCGGATCTTCAGCTCTACATTTTTATAAATTATGTATGAAATGCCTGACCACAAATATTTCTGCTGTTTAGAAACAAAGAACAAATTTACACTTACTTTCGGCGACATTAAAATGTCACATCAACAATAATAAAGAAAATAGGTCATTTCATTCCTTCGCCGATCAACTTGAAAATGCATCCAGATAAAATCAGTGGAAGAAACTAACACCCACTACCACTAATTTACAAATTTAGCTATGCTGTGCAATGTAACTAAAGGTGTACATTCCAAAAGGAGTACAGATCAGGGAATATAGCAATAATTGGGAGTAAGCAAGCGAGTTTTGTTACAAACCAGCTGTGCTTTAATTTCCTCCTGCAGTTTTCCTATGTCGGCCTTTAATTGAGTGACAAAACTGCCCTGCAAAAGAAATCAAGCAACTGATTGGAGCAAGAAACTTATTTCTTCAAATTGATAACTAAATATTCAGAGAATGTTAGACATGTGCAAACGGTACTTAGTGCAACAAATGTTAGCTGGTGTTACATGAGCAAACCCTCGATGAGAAGACGCGGCTACTGTATTACATATTTGAAGGTTAAATGCTTCGTAGTACATAATTTATTCAACTTCCTACAAGTCTAAATCTATGCTCTTCGTGTGCAGGTATATATATTGTATATATGAACATTGAACAGAAAAGTGTACCTGTTGGTTGTAACTCTCTGTCAGGGCTGAATTTTCAGCAGCTAGAGACTCTGCTAGAGCTCGCGAAGCCTCAAGAGCACGTTGTGAAGAGAACTTTTCTTGTGTTAAATCTTCAATATGCTGTCAAAAATTCAAAAAGTACACATCATGCAAGTATTTAGCAATTTAAGACCCTGCTGTGAAATGCTACGTCCCTGAAAGTCATGCAATCATGCATGACCTCTATCATCCTCGTTTATTGTCCCTAACTGTAAATGCAAGAGACGATTCTTAATCTTTCCAGTTTTTCTGACCAAGCACTTGAAGAATGCTCTTGTATTGACAAACATTCAACTGGAGAAATAACTCACAGGTGGAAAGTGAGTTTTCTAATCATAAACAAAAGATCTTTGTTAAGATTAAAGAACAAACAAACAAATGTATTGGCCGGTTTTCACTTCACATCAGAGCCTATTTATCAAGATATTTAACGAGTTAAATTATTTTACTTCGTTCAGCTTAATCTCTATACAATCACAGACCTTTCCAGGTTCATGTACAATAACACAGAAAATAAACAACCCTGACTAATGCAAACCTCAAGATTAGCAGCAGTATTCTCACTTACTAACGTTTTTCGCATCTCATTCAACTTTACTGAGCCACAATCCACTATATTTAAAAATGAAATTCTAGTCAACACATTTCATGTGAAAGACTCAAAATCATGCATTCATTTTTCAGAATCTGTATCATTTTTAGAATTTTGGTAGCTCAACTACAACAATTCTCTACAAGATGCATCACATAACTAATAAGACGGCTTTATTATTGGTACAATGCACTGACTACTAAGAACAATTTTTTCAAGTTATATTATTTTATTGTAGTTAGTATTCAGAATGTCTTGTTATGCTTGCACTCCCGTTTGTTCCTTTCCTGGAACCTTTTTCCTTGAGTCAAGGGTGTATCGGAAACAACCTCTCTAGCTCTGCGGTAGGGGTAAGGTCAATGTACACTCTACCATCCTCATACCCCAATTTTTGAGACTACATTGGGTATGTTCTGGTAGTATTCAAATTATAATGCATTTACCGACACGAAATCACAACTCCCCCCTAAACTTCAAAAATCAAAGGAGGAAAGAAGAAAGAACAAGGAGGAAAGGAGCATGAAAGAGAGTAAAGAAGGATTCATAACATTCCAGCCAAACATAGAAAACTTGCTTCGTAAAGGGACAATTGATCGAGACAATTTAAAATGACTAAGCTAACCAAAACGAAAAGTTTTTTCCATCCTAATAGACTGATTTCTATCCTGAAGCAGCAGACTGCTTTTCATATATTTTCAAACTAAAAATTCACTTTGAAGACATCCTGACCTAAATTTATGACTTTCTAAATCAAGGGAAATAAATGTAGAGAAACCTGTTCTAAAGCAGCAAAATCTTCATTCTGTTTTTGTGCAAAAGACTGATAACGGTTGTCCATGATCCCCGTGTTTTTCTCAGTATGATGATTCAACTGATCAGACCCACTGACAGGAAAAGTTGAAGAATTTGTCATGTTCCTGGAGTTGGACATTTCTAAAGTGTCCATGGGATGAACCTTTGGATCAAATCTGTCTGCAGAAACTGATTCAGTTGGAGAAGGGGATACTGCAGGAACTTTTGAGATGTTGATAGAATCAAGGAAAGATGGACGAGATCTCCTCCCAACAGTGGGTGGGGACAATTTTGAATAACTAGAACTTCTTGCTTCAGAACTGATGCCATCATATTTTGAATCAGATGCCCAAGAAGAAAAATTATTGTTCATGTAAAAACCAGAGTTGTTGAACTGTCCACACCCAATATCAGAAACCATAGAACTATTAGCTTCAGCGGCACCATCTTTTTGCCCATCTTCCAAAGAAAACTCTCTACTGCTGGCTGTGGAGCGCATATGATCTATCAAAAAAGGGAAATAGATGTCAGATTATGCAACCCCAATTGATTAACTCGATATATGAATAGCAGATAGACAATCAGGTTCTCTAGGTAAAGAGAAAGCACAATAAAGGATAACAAAATTAGAAATTACCATAAAATTACCTTCATATGATGAAGAAGTTAAGCCACTAGCCCAACGATCCATATAACCTGGTTTTTCTTGCAGACGAGGACCAAGGGAGTTTTCAGGTGAAACATTAGCAGGGAAAGCATGAGAACTACCAGTGTTCATCGTAGAAAGATCCTTTATGTTATTTTCCTCTTGTATGCTTGTATCTAGACCGTCATGACTAAACAGACCGGAAATTTTACTGTAACTGGGGACTGATGACAGAAAATTAGGCATAGAATGACTTGTATTAAATCCAAATCCAACACTTCCCAAGGCTCCATCATTCTCCATCTTCTCAGAGTAATTATAACTACCACTGGATTGTTCAGATAACTTTGGTTTCTCACCACCCTTGAGCACTTTATCTCCAGAATGAGATGGCACGGAGATGGAAGAATCAAAACCACGATTGTTTCCACTAACAGTAGAAGTAGCAGTAACGTCATAATCATTGTTGTGTAAACTATGAGTATAACTAGCATTAGCATCATAGGAAGAAGCAAAACCACTCTTCTGTGCAAGATCAGGATTCTTGAAATCATGCTTAACATCTAACCGAGAAAACTCTGAAACAGCTCCACCAACTGCATCAGATGTACCAGCTCCACGAGAGTCAGTGATTCTTGCATGTTCATTGTCCAAAGTTTGGTTTTCAAAGCCTCCATCCGAACTGTAAGATTGATTATTGGAAGTTGATTTTTTAGCCTTTTGTGCTCTCTTTTTGCGGAACTCTTCTAGCTGCAAATGATACAAGATGAAGAATCATAAGATCAAAGAAAAATTACAGAAAATTTTCAAAAAGGAAAGTCCATCCAATATTAGAATTCAGGCAAGGCAATTGCAGATTAACAACATTGATAGGATGACAAAGAGGGCACGGAGCCAAAAAGGTTTTGATTGTTAAAGGAGAACTAGGTCATGGCTTATTACAATGCTCCAACTCATGATGATTAGCAATTTATCTACCATTATGAAAAAGAAAAAGGCATGAGGCATGAGGCATGAGGCAAAAAACAAGAATTGTATGATCCAAGAATTAACCTTCAGAAGCGGCGGCAACTATCTTGATTGAACAATGAAAATGACTGTAGTTTAATGGTTTACCGCACTGGATCTACAAGAGAAGCTAATAGATGGATATACTTCTTCTTTTATAACAATAGATGGATAGGCTTCTTTGGAATTATGGAATATGATTTAAAGAATGACTGGACTTCACGTGTCTGGCAAGCAAGAGAACGAGAGATCACCAATAACCAGAGAATGGAACAAGATTGTGTTTTCTTGCAAACATGGAAAATATCAACGGTTCAAGTTTTATTATCTCCAACTTGGGCATTTACTCAATACAATGCTAGAGCGCATATAGGTAATGCCCAATACAACATTGACGATGCATATCTTGTTTCATTCATCTTATTGGTGTGACCCGTACGAATAAGTTTAAATATCTTAAGAATATATGTGTTTGTTGCGTTTAGATTTTTTAGGAGACATGTTCCAAGCCTGACGAAAGAATGTACAGGAGATTAATAATGACCGTTCTTTAGACTTTAGAGACAGCATTTTACAAGTATACACGCCAGTAATTAACTAATACTATAAGAGTTATTAGTTAAAAATCCACTTAAACTTGAAACATTTGATTAAATGCACACCTAAATTGTGAGAAGTCTTAATTACCCTCTCAAATATGCATTTTGGAATTATTCCACCCCCACCCTCACTCCCCATATAATTACCCCCTCAAATATGTGATGTATAGTCATAAAAATATTTATATGACAAATTTTAGACCACATCTTTGTTAAACTTCATGTCAAGTCAAAATTATACCATATAAATAAGAGTGGAGGTTATATCATTTTACTCAATTAGGCGTCCATGTGAAATAACCATTAGGAGGTGAAGACAAGTACTAAAGTAAAATGATATAGTCTCCTTTTCTATTTATATAATGTAGTTTGACTTGACACGAAGTTATTAACGATGTGATCTAAAATAAGTCCTAAATAATTGTGTGGCTATAAATCACGTGTTTGAGGGGGTAATTATGACTTCTCATAGTATGGGAAGTGGGGGTGGGGGTGGAATAAGTGGAGTCCAGAAATACGCAACTTTCAATTGCCGCATACCACAAATCTTCAGCTCACTAATATCATTCAGAATAAACATTCAGTAAACCAATATCATCAGCAACCATTCCACCAGTTCCACCCATTTCACAGTAGTACTCATTCCAGAACAAACATTAAATGATAAAACATAAAACATTTGCTCAAATAAAGAGTTAGAACATCCTAAATCAATAAAAATACATTCTATTATACCAATCTAGTAATCCAACTAAAACCAAAAGGACAAGCCGGTGCACTAAGCTCCCGCTATACGCGAAGTCCGGGAATAAGAAACTTTCAATTCCCACATACCACAAATCTTCAGCTCACTAATATCATTCAGAATAAACATTCAGTAAACCAATATCATCAACAGCCATTCACCATTTCCACCCATTTCACAGCAGTACCCATTCCAGAACAAACAATAAATGCTAAAACATAAAGCATTTGCTCAAATAAAGAGTTACAACATCCTAAATCAATAAAATTCAATCTTTTCCACCAATCTAGTAATCCAACTAAAAACACCAGCGTACTAAGCTCCCGCAACGCATAAGGTCCAGAAATACACAATTTTACCTAGAATCCAATAATCCAACTAACTGAATAAAATCGCAAATCTTCCCAAAAAAATTACCTTCTTTTTCCCAGCTTGCAAATGCTCTTGCTTTCGTAGAACCTGAGCCGATGCCATTCGAATCCTCAAAAAGCAAAAAAATCCCTTAAATCATCATCGGAAACCCTAATAATTACCAGATTCTTCACTACAAATACAGATCAATTAGCAATGTAAGTGAATCTATAGATCAATTTTGATGGATTAATGGAACAGATAAATGAATAAATTGTCGATTTTTGGATAATTAACGGGAGATTAACCGGAAAATTTCGAAGGAATAAGGAGGAAAATTAACCTAAAATTCGATTAACAGGAATCTACAAAATGGATTTGGAAAAGGAGAAATTAGAGGGAGAACCAAACGGCTCTCTGTTTTTTTTTATTTTTTATTTTTTTTTATATATTTTACTAATTTATTTTTATAAATTTTTTTTAAAGGTGGATTAATATATTCATTTCTTGGTGTTAGTGGTTAGAAAGTGTTCTTTAAATTTAATCGATAATCATAAGTTACTTGTCGGAAAAAATATTTTTTAAAATAAGTTAAATTTAAAAATTTAGCTGAAGAGACGAACTGATCTTTTACTGTCGATTCTTTTATTTTTTATTTGAATGATATTTTACTAAATATAGCTCTATCGCACACAATAAATTGCAATAAGAAATTTCAAAAAATTGAGGGAGCATTTCCTTAAAAAAATTGCTACTATAGTTTTGGAAAGTTGTTATTCTATTTACCGATTTGATAGGTACAAATTTTTTGTATCTAGGTTTCTTTTTGAACATTAAGAAATAGGAAAGAAGACAATCGATAGATAATAAAAGAGTTTGCAATGTTAAAAATGAAACATATGATTCTTTCGCTAAGGACTTATGTAGTATTAGTAGAGATAGTGGCGAAGTCAAAATTTTAATTAAGAGAATTCAAAATTTAAAGAAAAAAGACACGAACTAGTCGAAGGGGGTTCGATATCTATTATATATATACATAAAAAAAATTATTTTAATTTTATATAAATAATATAATTTTTCGTTGAAGATGATTCGACATCTGATATATACACATAAAATATTATTTTAATCTTATATAAATAATATAATTTTTCACCAAAGAAAATTCAGATGAACCTTCTTAATATATGCTTGCTCCGTCCTGAGTAGAGAGTCTCTTGTTATATAGATTTCACCAGCATTTATATAATTAAATATAAAATTAATTATTTTTAAAATAAAAATTGAAGTAGTAGATCTTTTGCCTTTGTTTATTCTTGTCAAACTAAGAGCCTAAATCTTGAAATTGTGAAGCCACATATAAATATATTTTAACCTTGATGTTTGTGCATCCTAAATCTATATGATAGAAAACATGCAACTATATAATAAAAGGAAACTTCTATATTGCGAAGACATCGAGATATGATCATAGATAGTTTGAATAATAGAAACTTATTCAATATAAATTATCAAAAGGAGTAGCTAATTAAATGTTAAGTTTTGAGTCCTTGAGGGAAAAAACTTTAAATTTTTTATCTTGACCTGGGTCAGCTCGTGTTGTTTCAACTAGCGGCAGAAACACCTCATGAATATATGATCGCATCAATGATTTGATTCCATCGTCATTTATGTGAAATTTGCCAAGCAAAAGTTGTTTGTCAAAATGTCAAAATCATTAATCTAAACATTGATGAGTTGAAAAAGATTTCAAGAATAATTATGTCTTTTGTTTTGTAGAAGAGTTTATTTGTATATTTTTGTATATTTAGTGATTGGAAATATTGGAACTTGTTGTTTTGATTGACTTTCGAAATTACTTTCAAGCTCAAATCTTCTTGAATTAATTCTAATATCTTAGTTTTTTCTTCTTGTTATTCGAGACGATTGTTAATTCTAGTATTGTTTTTAATGCTTATATTAAAGTTCAATCTGATTTAGAATTTTGAATTTATGAATTTTACGACCACTTAGATTAATACACAATCATCATCGAACCAACAAACTCATTTCCAAGCTAATTAAAGACTCATACATTTATTGAAATACATGGTCTGACCAATATGAACGCATAATCAAATCCGAATCACAAGAAAATCGTCCCAGAGAGATGTAAAGCGCTCTTTAATTAATACGATTTTACACTCAGGGCTCAAACCTGCCTCCTTAAGAAGATGCTGACATCCTTTCTCTAGCATTTTTCATATACGCAAACGTCTCATCACGATTAGGTAGATTATCTCTGATCGCTTGAACTTCTTTAAAATTTCTAATCCATTCATTGAGACGAGGAAAATTTTGAGGATCAAGTAATTTAACTCCAACAATTTCTTCAATAATTTCCATCCAATGAGAATAACCTCCAAAGGCTATGTCAACAAGTCCAATATTTTCACCACCAAAAAACTTACTGTTTTCTCCCAAAGCATTTTCCTCTAAGGTTTTAAGCATTTCAAGGTTTTCCTTTATGGCATTTTGTTGCTTTTCTCCAGTGTTGCAAAATACATTCCATGTACTATATGACTGCATCACAAATTAACAAAAAAAAAAAATGGTTAGGTAGATTTTTAAAAATATTCTTTTATTTATTTAATTATATCTTTAATAAGTTCAATCATATGAACTTTTAACGTGTACGCTTAAAGAAAGGTGAGTAAACCTTACTAAGATGAATCCTTAGCGTACTTATTAGAGTACTTGACGATTTCTTCGTTTTAATTTAAGCATCTTATTTTAATACATAAGATTTTCAATTTTTGTAATTTTAAATTAAATATGTATATATAATATACCAAAATGCTCCTTGAATCTTGTGATTGTAAACATATTACATAGAACGTATATAGAAAAATACATCTTTTTAAAACATAAGAAAAAAGAAAAACAAAACTCTGATTTTCCTTTTGTATTAATCATAGGATATATACTTATTAGTTTGATTAATTTAGACTTCAATTAGTAAACTAAAGACTCTCACCAATAGAATTCAAATCAGAGTCTTTTAATTAAGAATAGAGAGACCCAACCATTTTCTATTATATTTCTCAATCACGTTAATCGAAAAATTAAAAATTCAAGTTAGTATTGCCCCATAGAAAATTTCGTGTGAGAGAGCCAGCTCCTTTCCTATCTCCGGAGGGAGGAATGAGGTCTTCATAAGACGTCACCAACGGAATGACTCAGTGCATCCAAATCCAGTCGGAAGGTACTGATCATTTTCCTTTGACGTCTGTTCCGACTGGCTATTTTTCAAACCACTCAAACAGTCTGAACAGTGTCAAAACTTGAGTGGTCGGAAATACTCTTCAAAAGTATGAAATAATAATTTTGCTAAGAAAAAGTACTAGAAAATTAAAAAAAAAGCTAATCTTAACAACGCCATACCTTTTCATCAATATATTTAGTCCAAAATCGAGCCATGGCTCGGTCATATGGATCAGCTGAAAGCAATGGATTCAGTTGCCACGTCTCGTTGATGTACTCAACGATAACCATAGACTCACAAATTGACTTGTCACCATGGATTAAAATAGGGACTTTCTTGTGAATTGGATTGTATTTGACAAGCAAAGAACTTTTTTGGGACATGTCTTCATTTATGTATTCATAATTTACTCCTTTTAGCTTTAATGCCCAAATAACTCTATATGTGAAAAAACTAAAAGGAGTACCTATTAACTTCACTATTTCCATTTAAAGAAAAAAAAGATGGAATATTGAGTGGAAATTGAAGAATGAAAAAGATGTGGAATATTAACTTCACTAGGTAGTATTTATATATGTGTTTCTTAGGGAATATTGCAACTTGCAAGTTTCAAAATAAGTTTTATTTTACTCACACTCTTATGTGCACGGGGTGACAAAATCAGTTCATGAAAAAATAATTTGTCCAACATGTTTAAGTTTAGACAAAATAATTATACGTTTATTTATTTGTTCAGATTATTTTGACCCGATGCATTTAGTACATCTAAAGGTTGGACTAAATACACAATTGATTAATAAAAAATTTATCAAAATGTTTTTAAAATTAAGACTGAATGAACATTGACTTATTAGTTGGCCCATTTTGATCTGACTCATCTAAATTGGAATGATATTTAGATAAATTCACGAATAACAATTTGAATGTTAATTCATTTTATTTTAATTTGTATAAATTCACCTTATCCGCCCATTTAACACTCTTATAGTGCTATACTCATATGGGAAAACAAATTTTAGTCAATGTTTGTTATTTAAGAATTCTTTTTTTTTTTTAGTACTTTGAACAAATGTAATATTTGTTTATCTAATGAGGAGTTGAACTAAAAAAAAAATAATTGGCAGTTGATGATTAGGTACGTTATCTTCTTTAAAAAATATAAATGAAAAAGTCAACTGAATTTTTTCTCTCACAAAAATTAGAGTAATATTTTCAATTAATCTCTTTATTTTTAATGAATATATAATGTCTCTTTGCAAACTTGAAAAGGTAAATCGATTTTATTTGACTAAAACCCCAAAACGAAAGCACAAAATATAAGATTAATTATTTTCTCAACGTTTCAATGCATACAATAATATATTTTTAAGTAAAAGTTACTAAAGTCAAAATTTTAAATAAATAAATAAATGCATTAAAAAGTATATTCATAAATATTAAATAGTCATTGTATTAAATAGATGAATGTTAGTGGTAATTACATAAAAATATATACACCTACTATACATAACTATCTTACACAATAAATACGTTATCGATCGATTATTAAATCAACTTAATGAAAATAGTTTTTATGGCCTTCCTTACATAACTCACATTGCAATTCTCATTATCATTGCATGGTAACTATGAGTGCTCTAATTTTGCATTATAACAACTAAATGTAAACTAATTTAATAACTTAAGAAAAACAAGAAGAAGAAAAAAACCCTACCCCACCCCCCTAAAAGGACAAAAATAACCTCAGAAATGAGTTATCCATCCATCAAAGCACCTTTCAAACTATTATTGATCATAACAACAACAACATTACCCCAATGCCTCAAAGGCTTCTACTGTTTTCGGATAACCCATGATGAGTGTCGAAAGTTGCATTGACTAACTGCTACTTCACAATTGAAAGAAGCGCAGACAGTTTAAAGAGT
>JAPFFP010000012.1:20023505-20049131 GCA_026153255.1 Solanum medicagineum
AGTCATTTTGCTTTATTCCATCATACCCCAAAGCCAAAAAATAGTGAATCTTTGGCTCCATCCAAGATTGATGAAAAACTATTATTGATCATATTATTCATAAATATTTTACAAGTAAGAAGCTTCAAGCTAAGAAATATTTTTGTTCCTAAGAAATTCCATGTTCAAGTTGTAAATGATATTCCTACTACACACCCTTTCTAGCATCTTAAAATTCATTGTGCTTCTAAAAATAATGATATTAGATTTCATGACATTTTTTCGCCACTTTTGGTGGGAGTCGAGACATAAAGCTTTTGAAGTGTTCAATATCTTCCATGGTTGTGTTAGAACTTCACAACTTGATCCTAGGACTCATTTATGTAGATGGAGAGTCTCGAACGCAGGGTTTTTCTTGGAAGATGATAGTAGGAGAAAATATCTTGCCAACACTTGGGATACTTAGTGGAAAATCAACTAAAGAGGTAGCATGACTGACAGCAATTGCAGAAATAGGTCGACTTTCTTTCATTTGCTCTCATCTAACAATTTTGTTTAGATCCTATTTAGATGGTATTAGCCTTAGCCTATATAAGTATGGGCCCAACATTTTTGCATTAATTTATGTATTGTATAGTTAGTTACAATTCAATAAAAAAATTAAAGTTTTTTACTCTTATTTTATGCAATCTAGGGCCCAATGTTACAACATACCGCAGCAATTATGTATATGATCAACATCCCTACTCAAATACAAATAAAAGTTGCATCTTTAAAAATTAATCAACTATATCTCAGTTTCAAATAAGTTAAGCAACTATATGAATTATCATCCGCCTAAACTCTTTTTGTATCAAAAGGAAGGAAGCAAGGATCACCATCCTAGTACTACACTTGCATCTAAACACGCTTAACTATATATAGAGTTCTAATGAGATCCGATATGTTAATGCTGGTATGATCCTGATGAAACAGCTCAAAATCAACTAATTCACTCACACTAGCTCCGACTTTTCAAGATTTTCCGGAATTAAGGTGATCATTTACACTCTTCCAAAAATTATCACCATCAATCAATCAATTATGCCTCAGTTTCAGTTTAATTGGGATTAGCTATATGGATCCTTCATATACAACAACAACATAACATACTTGGTATAATCTTACAAAGTGAGATCGAAAGAGGATAGAGAATTTATGCAAACCTTTTCTCTTATTCCCTATAAATCATACCCTAGACTCAAAGGAAAAATAGTCATAAGATTTCTTGTTGGGAAGAATCTTCATTTACTCAAAAGGAAAAGAAGTACAAAAAAGAACGAATAGTAACAAAAACAACATATAGTACCGTCCCATAAAACATGGTCTTCACGCTTCCATCATTTTTTGCTTTGATGAAAAGTGGAGAAAGCTTTACAAATTATGGAAGGAAAACATAAGTATATATATGAAAAAATAAAAGGGAGAACTAAGATAGATTAGGTTCAATAATTGAGCTAATTAATTTTAATTTTTTTTTTTTTGTGTTGTGTTTGGTGTGAGATCATTCATTCACTGAGAAACAAGCTACTTGTATGGATTCCATTAGGATGTTACTAAGAATATTAACAATATTAAAATCATAATAATATTCACATAACCAGAAAATATACATCTTACTAAAAATATTTGTCCTGCATAATGACAAATTATCGACTAGTTACAAACATAATGAAAATAATTTGCATTTTTTATGGCTTTCCTCATATAATTGACATTCCTCATAGAAATTCTCATTACCATTGCATTGCAACTATGAATGCTATATTTTTGCATTATAAACTCAATTACTACCAATAATAATAAAGAAATGTAAACTAACAATTTGCTTAGAAAAAAAATTAACTACAAAATGAGTTTTTCCTACATAAAAGCACCTTTTCTTTTATTGATCATATTATCCATAAATATTGTTGTTGCTAATTCATTCCATGTTCAAGTTGTGAATAACATTGATCCAACTAGGTTTCCCTTTAATAGTATTAAAGTTCATTGTGCTTCTAAAGATAATGATTTGGGATTTCATGATCTTAGTCCAAATAATCAATTTGAATGGAAATTCAAAGAGAAATATTTTGCTAACACACTATATTTTTGTCACTTTTGGTGGGGTTTAAAAGAAAGAGCTTTTGAAGTGTTCAATGTCTTCCATGGATGTATTAGGGATTCACCACTTAATTCCCGGACTCTTCTATGCAAATGGACAGTGACGGATAAAGGATTTTTTCTCGAAGATGATACAGGGAACAAATATAATCCTTACACTTGGGAACCATTACATTAATAAAAATGGTTAGTTAGTTATACGCTCTGATCCCCAGCTTGTTTGAGACTGTGAAGCGTGTGCTTTTTTTATTTTGAATATTCTTGTACGGTGTATATTAGTGAGGGAATAAATTAAATGCATTATTTTTTGTAATGCACAAGAGAAAATACACAATAGGATTTAGACCATGTGTATATGTATATATTAAGAAATTTACTAAATAATTGATTTATTGCAAAACATTCATAGCTGATTCTTTATAAGGGATAGAAGGTGTACCTTTGTTACTAGTCTTATTTTAAGCGATCCAAGAACTTCCATAATGTTGGTGTGATTTGGTTTAAAAAGTCTAATAAGAAATCCATCCCAATGTTACAACTTTACCATTGCAATTATGTATATGAATATATGATCTATATCCCAACCGTATGTGTATATAATTACGCTTTAGTTTCAAATAACTTGGAGACGGCTATATGAATACTTACTTTTTCTCTAAACTCATTTCTTATCAAAAGCACGAAAGCAAGGTTCACTCATCTAAATATTGCACTCACACCAAAACATGCTTAACTATAGAGTTCTGAAATAGAATCCGACACGTTAATATTGATCGTGATGGAAATCCAGCTCAAAACTAACCAACTCACACACATTAATTAATTTTGACTTTCTACGATCTTCTTGAACTAAGTTCCATCTACGCTCTCCTAGAAACTATCAATATAATAGCAATCAATGAACTCAATTTCAATCTAATTGGAGAATCCTCCATATTCAACAATGACAACACATACTCAATATAATCTCACAAAATGAGATCGATCTAAAGAAGGTAGAGTGTATGAAAATATTTTTCTTACACTATTCTCAATAGATCCTCGATTCAAAAGAAAATAGTTCTGGGATTTCTTGTTGAGAAGAATCTTCATTTTTTTTCAAAAGCAAAAATGGAGAGAAGAAAAGTAGTAACAGAAGTACAAGAAATAACATATAGTCCCGTAAAACGAGCATGTCCTTCTCTCTAGCCATTCCAAACTTCCTTCCTTATCATTGCTTCCATTATTTGTCACTGAGATTGCTCTTTGCAGTGATGAACATTTGAGTTTGCTTTACAAATGGGGGTAGGAAAGCATAAGACATATATATATATATATATATATAGGGAGATTTAAGATGGATTAGGTTCAATAATTAAGCTAATCCTTGTACATTTCTCCTTAAACAAAATAAAACCAACTCACTTTTAACACATTTTATAACACAAATTAATCATGTATACAACTTTCTATTGTTACATAAATGAAGCAAATATTTGTGAGGTTTTGTTGGAAGAACTCCAACAATTTCACCAAAAAATGGAAAAAAACAAAGAAAGAAAACACCAACAATTGCACCATAACTTTGTGTCACAACAACTCCATTATGATCATATTTCTATATGAAGTTTCAATCTAGGCCATAATTTCAAATCATAAAGAAGAAAAAAACCTCTATTCTCCCTACAAACCAAAATCTCAAAAATGTTAAGGCAATCACCATACTTCATTTTTTTTGCAATTTTCATTGCAACAATAACCAAATTATCACCCCTTGTTGCTTCAATTGACACTCAAACTCCTGAAGGATCGATACTTGAGTTATACATGCACGATATTTTGGGAGGAAATAATCCAACAGCTCGGCCAATTACTGGCTTATTAGGGAGTATTTATAGTGGACAAGTACCTTTTGCAACACCTTTAGGTTTTCAACCACCTGAAGATGGTGTGGCAATTCCTAATTCTAATGGTGCAATGCCAACATTTAATATCAATGGTGTTCCACTAGGAACTGGCTTAGCAGGCACAACATTTGCTGGTAGCCACAATAGCCAAACTAGCACCGTGACTACTCGATTAGGCCCCGATGGTTTGGGCCTCGGCTTTGGTACGTAAGAGTTTAAGCTGTTAGAGATATCATACTTTTGATTGCCTTATTTCATTGGTCAACGTCAAACATGTCTAAATAGTTTTGCTATTTTAGATGAAAATGAGATTTATATGATTGGTCAAACACGTGAAAAATAATTTTGAACATAGGACCTCTTCCTTGATCTGATATCTTAAGAGGTTAATGATACCACATTTTTAGTTACCTTAACTATATTATATCTCAACACGACCCATCGCCTGATTTTTTTTTTCCTTTTAAGAGACAGTGAGAATTGAACTCAGGACCTCTTACCTAGTGAGACATCATGTTGCATCCTGTGACTATCTCATCAAAATGCTTACATCGTTTATAAAAATCACAATTTTAACGACTTATATATGTCTCAACAGGTACCATAACCGTTATTGATGACTACTTGACTACATCCCCTGAATTAGGCACACAAAAACTTGGAAAAGCACAAGGTGTATATGTTTCAAGTTCTGCAGATGGGAGTACTCAAATGATGGCGTTTACCGCCATGATGGAAGGAGGTGAATATGGCGATAGCCTCAATTTTTTCGGAGTTTATAGAATTGGAAGTAGTATGTCAAGAATTTCAGTTACAGGAGGTACTGGTATATTTAAAAATGCTCGTGGATTCGCAGAAATTCGTTCACTTATACCACCTGGTCAGCATGTTATAGATGGTGCAGAGACATTGTTAAGGATTACTGTCCATCTTACTTACTCAAAAACATAAAATTCGAAATGGTTGATTGTTAATTGTGTGAAAGTTAAATTTGAATCAACTTTAATTTGTGTTTCTTTCTTTTAATGTCTTACTGTTAGGGTCGGTTTGATTCAGGTTTAAGTTCGATTTTTGATTTACTTCGCATTAGAAAAAGCAAATGGAGTATGAAGACTACTTTTACTAACTTGCAAAAACTATAATTAGTTAATTACAAACTAAAATACTAAAGTGGGTAACTAGTCTAAAGATTAAAATAGGTAAAGTACTGTTACAGTGTCCTATTACTATTAAATTATTAATATTTAATATTTATGAAGGGGTAAACTAATAAACAGTTAGCATAAAATTGAGCTTATGGAAAAGTTTAAGCGCATGTGTAAGTTAATTAATTACTCTTCTTTTTATAATTTGTGATATACATTTCATTTTACTTTTGTTATACTCCATCATTTCTAATTTATTTGTCCTGTTTTGATTAGTTATATGAACTTTAAGAAAGTAAATAATTTGTTGAAATTTTGTAGTTTTGAACATGTTATGATGGCAAGAACTAAAGAGTTATTAATGTGAATACAAAATGTGAATTAATTCATTTACAACTATTTTTATTAAAATTGCAATTTAATTAATCGATCGATATAATATGACATCATATGATAGTTTTGCTTGCTTGAATCACTTGTGACATTGGAAATACGAGTAACACCTTTTTACGATAAGTTAGAATTTGTAATTAGCAAAATACGAGTTATTGTAGACGTAATATCGAGAGTCAAAGGATAGAGTGAGATCTGAAATGTAACTATTGCTAGAAATCTAACACAAACTTTGTACAAAATTAATAACACGAAATCATAAGCAAGACTCAAAATGTGATTTCATATATGTTTTGAAAGTAAACTCGTGCGATATCTGGTAAATGAAAATCTCGTACAAAATATCTCTCAACCTAAATAGATATACCGCGAAGGACGATTGTCTCGATAGTTAATCCAGGCTCAAAACCCAAAAACACACCCCAAACAAGGCCTTCACCAGTTGTACCTAATTGAAGCTTTCCTCATTTCATCCAAAACAAACAACACACTAACACTTCCCATGTTACCATAATTCAACAATATTACATCAATGCCTCAAAGACTCCCGCCCATAATTGCTCATAATATTCCCATTCTCGGTCTCACTTGGTGCATGGAAGCATAACAAATTGATTTCAGAGCAAACAACAAGGACTCGAACGTTCTCAACTAATCGGAGAACAGTGCCACCACTACAGCAACCTTTCTGATACAACATGAATCGCTTAACTGATGGTTCAAGTCCGAGAAGCTTAGTGAGTTGGTAGTCGGCCCCGGGAATATCCACACCACTAGTGGTGCAAAATACCTATTCCTCCTTGATGTTGTCAGATCTAGTATATATACTCTAATGGTGACAAGGAGTAAATGAGTACGTAGTGTTTTCATTGAACCACCTTAATGACCAGACTATATATGTATACACACAATCTGATGGTATCAAGTCGTAATTGAACACTCTTTTCATTGAAGTACTGCATGTTCTTCCTTGATGCCATCAAAATTTATATACTCTAAATGTATCAAGGAGTAACCAAGTAGTATTTTCGTTGAAGTACTGATTCTTCCTCTTTGATACCATTAGAGTGTGTGTGTGTGTGTTTTCATGATATCAAGCAGTATTACTGAAATACTTATACTTCCTTCTTAATATCATCAGAGTATATATATACTCTCATGAGATTGAATGCGCAAGAATAATAAAAAGCATAGGGTATGAAATAAGAAGATAATCGATTATAATAGTTTTTCTTTTTGAAATACAAATCTTCCTTTCCCAAAAATAAATAAATGGGCCCAATTATAAGTATTGTTTTTGTGTAATATATTATTTATATCTAACCCACTCAAATTATATCCACATTCGCTACCTCAAAAAGGTAAAAATAACTATTATGCATGTCTTATTTTTCTCATATTTTTATTTAATTGATCAAATTGTAAGAATTAGGAAGATGGAAGATTTTACGATGAGAATGCGTAAAAGAATGATATCAAAAGTATATATATTATATATTGATAGTATATATATTGTATATACTTCTGTCATATATAAAAGTTAGATGATTGACTAATATATATTAATAACTATCCCAAATTTACATATTTTCAGATTATTTATAGACTGGTTAAGTCCACCAAACTGCCTCCATTATAAAGAGCTAGACTTTTAGAAATAACTTTTTTTTAGATAAAAAGACCCTTCTACAACATAGAGTTGCTAATCTTTCAAAATATAGTTATCACCATCCTATAAATGATTTTGAATTTAAAAGAAAAATAGTGTTAATAGATTACTTGTGCATGCAAAGTCAATTTTTATGGGTCTTTTACACACATATCTAGAGATTTAGAATATTTCCATCAAAAAATATGGTGCAGTTGATGGGATTACTCTTCTCTTAACAAGATATCTTGAGTTCAAGTCTTCAGTATAAAAAAAACCTTGGCAGGGAGCGATTCTCCTGAATGGATCCTAGGTAGAGCGAATTCAGATTAGTCGAACTTCCAATGCAGGCACTGAATATCGAATGGGCAACAAAAAAGATTGAGTATCTATAAATTAGGGATCCTCCTTATAATTTTATAATATCTTCAATATTTTATCCTTTGAGATAGGAGCTTATTAGCTTTAGTTGTCACAAGTAGACATTTAAACGTATATAAAATTGAACAAGTACACATACACATCCTACGTGACATAACACATGCAGGACTCCACGTAGGACACGATTTCCCACGTAGGACGCCACATATAAGATGTGCGTGTCTATTTGTTCAACTTTATATGAATTTAAGTATCTGCTTATGCACTTTCAAAATTAGAGAACATAAATATCAAGTGAGGCAAAGTTAAATGACCCATTTATCTATTATACCCAAAAGATTATATAGCCTCTTCTGATATATTTCTCTTTTATTATTTGATTTCTTATTGTTTAAAATTTAGATGATTAACATTCCGCACGATGTCTTATTATTTATTTAATTTCAGTGCACTACATAAAATTTAAATGTAACAGTGAACCAACTCTTGATATTAAAGTTGGATAGGAATTAAATATCAGTAGTATTTTTCAAATTAATGATGCCTAGCTAGTTGTACTATCTAATATTTAATTTAATATACTCCTAGAACAAGCTAATTTCGAGATTTAAAAATTACTTCATCCGTTTAACTTTATTTGACTCCTATATTATTTTAGGATATTTAACAATACTTGTTCAGTTTATAAAATTAAGAGACAATTTTACACTTAGTTACTAATTTACCCTTATCATTAACTATAGTCATTTCTCTATTACATTTTTCAGAATATTGTATTTATTATATTCAAAGGGTAATTTAATAAAACTATCCCATAATTTACTACTTCTTAATTTCTGTGTCAAGTCAAAAAAGGCCAAGTAAAATTGGAGGAAGGAAATATATCTTGAAAAAAGATCCTAATATTTGTAAATAACAATTGTTGAGGTGTCCTTAACTAAATGACTCAAATACCTTACTTTATTTATAGTGCCCTTTATCTTTTTAAGTGGTTGAAATAATGATTGTGTCATCGTTGATTATTGCTTTATTTATTATTATATAATTCTAGTCTCTATGTATTACTCAATTAATCTCCTATTAAAGAAAAGGATCATCCAAAATTACAAGTAGAATAATTTTGCTATACTTTGAACAATATGAAAGTTGATATTAGTAATAAATATTCTCGTCATTTTGATTCATTTCATATTTTTTAACTTATCATTGGAGAGAATTCTAACTTGATTATTTTATTTTGTTTTTAATTAATATATGTACATTTAAAAAGAAGTGCCAAAAACATATAATTCACAATTTAGATCTTATCAAAATTGTTAAATAATGTATTTTTGTAAAATTTCTTGTTCGAAAAAATTATTTTCTTATAGGATAATTAAGTCAAGAATATACATAAATTTCTATGATGTTTTAGGTAGTGGCATGTTCCATACAACAAAATTTAATGGGATCCATATGTAAGCATGGGAAATTAATAATCTACCTAGGTTTTGATGCATGATGGACCACGTTATCTTGAACCAAAAATAACTAAAAAATAATTTTGTTGAATAAATATTAATTAGGGGTATTAGACATTTTGCTTTTACTTATTTCTTAAACAATAGTCTCTTTTTAGTGAATATTTACTTTATTAGCAGAGTTAGATTTTTAAATAAGGGGTGTCAAATAAAAATATATTATGTTGTTATTAACAAAAAAAAATACATTATCTCAAATAGTTTTTGTAATTCTTTAATCCCTGTACTAAACATTTAGTTTGTGTTAAGAGGTGTCAATACTTGTATAAATATTTATTAAATCAAATTTTAATCTATATATACAATATAATTTTTTGATGAATTAAGAGGGGTGTTGCTTAACACTCCTCGGCCAAGGGTAGGTTCGCCCCTGATTTACTCTACTAATATGTTACAATTGCTATAGTCATAGTATTAAAAAGTAATTACTACTAAATAAAAATAAATAAATAATTATCTTGAACTTCTGAAAAAATTAATATATTTTCAGCAGAAAGACGAATATTCCTTGCTTGAATATACATTATATATTTTGAGACAAAAGGAATATATAAGAATAACAAATTAGTATTCTCCACGTTAGTGATGAAATTTTTGGGGTTAGTTTAGGTACATTTTAGTATCTTTATTAATGGTCCAAAAGATGAGATAAATTAATTTGTAGTTCATGTTGACCAAATTATTATTTCAATTATTTAAGGACAAAATTGAGCTTTAACATTGACTTTAAATAAATAAAAAGAATCTTTTGGCATAAATAAATGTGATAAGAGTTAGCTACATATAATAGAAGATATTCAAAGATTTTCCTACACTAAATCATACAAATGGATTTTTTTTTGAATAAGAAATTTATTCACTTTATGACCCTTATGAATAAATTTCTTATAATGGTCATCACGTTCCATATTTTTCTTATTTAGTAAAATTTCATGTTTAAAATATTATACCAACGCCAAATACCTAAAAGCGATATCTAGAACAATAACAATCCATTTCATCATGGAGTTCGGAGGATAATGTGTACGTAGTTTTATTTTATCTTAATTTTTAAGTAAAAATATTATTTTTGATTGATCATCAATTATAAGGAATAAACAAAATATATAGAAAAAATCTTTAATTTAATCTTAACTAAACACTTCACTATGAGAGGTGCATCTAGAGACCTCAACTCTTTTTCATTGTGTCAGGTGAACATTTAACTTACAAAATTAATAATTAGTTACAACACTATCAAAATTTATGTGTCACGTCGAATGTTCGTCGAAACTAACATTTGATTCCAACTTTAGAACAAAGTCTATTGCACCTACTTCAAATTCTATTAGTTCACCTTCGGTACTTCATCAAGGTCATGAATATGAGCAATGCCATCATAAACATAATAGAACCATTACTTATTTAGAACGATGCCTATGGTACTCTCTTCAATGTCAACTAATTCACCTGTCATTACTTCATCAAGGTCATAACTATGCGCAATTGCCATTGCAAATACAATAAAGACGAATCGAGGTGTCTCAAAAGAACAGAAGATGACACCATTGCTAGCATCAGCATCTGATTTCACTTCCTCTTAGTCCTTGTGTACAATTTTTTCAAGAAAAAACCAATAAACAACCTGTCCCAATCTCAAAAGTCCATATGAATATTTTTCTGAAAAAGTGTATGTAAAATGCCTAGAAAGTTGACAGTTGGTGACCCTTTGAAGCATTCAAAAGCAACTTTTTAGAGAGAAAGAAAATTCTTGAAAACATTTTTTGAATATTTTCCATCAATAAAGAAAAAGGGCAGCAAAATCTTCACTTATAAACATTAAAGTTTGAATCTTTTTACCCCTTTCACAAATTGTCCATATAGATGGGAAGATCCCACAATTCTTGGAAAAAGGTAGGAGCTTTTAATTTTTATATATAGAATTTTTCATCAATAAAGAAAAGGATAGCAAAATCTTCATTTAGAAACATTACATTTGTTTTCCATATCCAGTATCTTCCGCTTATGGGGCTCGCTTTTGACACGAGGATTTTCTGAAAACAGCTTCCTTGTGATGTTTCGCTAGATATGTTGTTGTGTTGTTGTTTTCTTGCTTGTTCCATACATAAAGTTTGAATCTTTTTATTCTTTTTCACAAAATTATGCATATAGAAGGGAAGATCCCCACAATTCTTGGAAAAAGTTAGGATCTTTTAATTTCATTATATAAGATTTTTTTTTTCCTTTTATCTTTCCCATTTCAAGATTCTATGGTTTTTGCTGTGTCATCAACAAAAGGAATCACTTGACAGTCAGCATTTTCAAGAAGTGATGCTACAAAAGTCTAGAGGTATGCTAAAGCTTTGATCTTTTATGGATTTTCTTTATGTAGTTGACTTGTTAATCTAGCATATTGACTATACATTATTTGGTGGAATTTCTTGGCAGTTCTGAATTTTGAAGTTCTTTGAAATGGTTAATTTATCAATCTTTTGGATTAGACTTTGTTTGGTTTGTCGAATCGAGGATTTAAATTTGATCAGTTCAGTTTTTTTCCCATTTTAACCATAGAACAATTACACTTTTGTAGTGATAATTTCACAGATACTCCGTGTATGAAATGTTAGATTGTCGATTCCAACTTGTTTGAGACTGAGGCATAGCTGTTGTTTGTTGAAAATATTAGGTTCAGTTGAACTCGTCGACTATATGCTGCATCCCTCTCTGGTCTTACCAGAGTTGCTTTATAACTACTCTGCTGATTCATTTGCTTTGTATCAGTATAGGACGGATAACAGGTCAAGCTGCAAGTTTTTGTTATTGAGAGTCTTTTGTGATGTCTGGGTTGTATGACTCAAGAACTGGTCTAATTCCGATTTGGATAGTTTTCTTGTTGGCTTCCATGACGATGGTTTGTCCTGCAGAAGGACTGAATGATGAAGGAATTTACCTATTTGAGTTGAAGAAGAATTTGAGGGATGAGTTTAACAATCTTGGAAGTTGGAATCCTAGTGATGAGACGCCGTGTAGATGGAAAGGCGTAAATTGTACTTCTGGTTATAGTCCAGTTGTGCAGTCGCTTGATTTGAGTTTTATGAATCTTTCAGGCACTTTGAGTTCTAGCATTGGTGGTCTCGTAAGTTTAACCGTTCTTGACTTGTCTTTCAATGGATTCACAGGGAATATCCCGAAAGAAATAGGGAATTGCTCGAAACTGCAGAGTCTTCAGCTCAATGATAACGAGTTTTATGGGCAGATTCCTGATGAATTGTATAACCTTTCTCATTTGGAAGACTTGAATTTGTTCAACAACATGATATCTGGTCCTATTTCTGAGGAGTTTGGGAGACTCTCTTCTTTAGTTTCTTTCATTGCATACACCAATAATCTCACTGGTCCACTCCCTCGATCACTCGGAAAACTAAAAAAGTTGGAAACATTTCGAGTGGGGCAGAATCATCTTTCTGGAAGCTTACCCTTGGAGATTGGTGATTGCGAGAGCTTACAAGTGCTTGGTCTTGCACAAAACAATATAGGAGGAAATATACCCAAAGAGCTCGGTATGCTTACTAGATTGAAACAACTTGTACTTTGGGACAATCAACTCTCAGGCTATATCCCGAAGGAACTTGGAAACTGTACAAAACTTGAACTGCTTGCTTTATACCAGAACAGCCTGGTTGGAGAAATTCCTGCTGATATAGGGAAGCTCAAATTTCTCAAGAGGTTATACCTATACCGGAATGGATTAAACGGTACGATTCCAAGGGTCATTGGGAATCTTTCGTCAGCGATAGAAATTGACTTCTCGGAGAACTATCTAATAGGAGGTATACCAACTGAGTTCAGTCAAGTAAAGGGACTGAAATTGTTGTATCTTTTTAGTAACCAGCTTAATGGTGTGATACCTCGGGAACTCACTAGTTTAAGAAACTTGGAACGTCTTGATCTGTCGATTAACTACTTATATGGCCCTATTCCATTTGCCTTTCAGTATCTCACTGAATTGGTTCAGTTACAACTCTTTCAGAATTCTTTAAGTGGAGGTATTCCCCAAGGCCTCGGGAATTATAGCCGACTTTGGGTGGTTGATTTATCTGAAAACTACCTCACAGGAAGGATTCCTCCATATATTTGTAGGAGTTCCAATTTGATTTGGCTAAATCTTGGTTCAAATGACTTGTATGGAGACATTCCGTCTGGCGTTATTAAGTGTGCCTCACTGGTACAACTTCGTCTTGATGGTAACTGGCTACAAGGGAGTTTTCCTTCTGACTTGTGCAAGTTGAGGAATCTATCTGCTCTTGAATTAGGACAGAACACGTTCGGTGGTCTAATTCCTCCTGAGATTGGAAACTGTCGAAAGTTGCAAAGACTTGATCTGTCAGGCAATTATTTCACACATGAATTGCCACAGGAGATAGGGAATCTTGAAGCACTAGTGACTTTTAATGTCTCATCTAATTTTCTTACTGGTCAAGTTCCAGTAGAAATTCTGAAATGCAAGGCGCTAGAACGACTTGATCTTAGTAGGAACAGCTTTATTGGTGCTGTACCTGATGGTCTTGGAAAACTGGCACAGCTTGAACGTCTTTTGGTTTCGGATAATCAGTTTTCCGGAAAGATACCAGCAGCATTGGGGAGCCTTTCTCGTTTGAACGAGTTGCAGATGGGTGGAAATTCATTTTCAGGTGAAATACCATCAGAATTGGGTGATCTTACTGGTCTACAGATTGCGATGAATCTTAGTTTCAACAATCTCTCCGGTATGATACCACCTAAGCTTGGTGATCTCATCCTACTAGAGTATCTCTACCTCAACAATAATCATCTGAGTGGTGAAATACCAATCACATTCGGAAACTTGACGAGTCTAATGGGCTGTAACTTTTCATACAATAACCTCACTGGACCATTGCCGGATACACCACTCTTTCAGAATATGGATGTCAGTAGCTTTATTGGAAACAAAGGCCTTTGTGGCGGTCGTTTAGGTGAATGTAACGAATCTCCTCCGTCCAATTCTGCTCCTCCAATGGAAGATGCAGGTGCTCTAAGAGGGAAGATTGTTATTGTTGTTGCGGCTGTTGGTGGTGGTGTTCTTCTTGTTTTGATTATGGTAGTCTTGTATTTGATGACGCGGCAACCAGTTGATCAGATGGTTGCATCAGTAAAAAATATGGACGCGTCATTTGCAGCTTCGGACATTTATTTCCCTCCTGAAGAGGAGTTCACTTTCCAAGACTTAATTGAGGCTACAAAGAATTTTCATGACAGTTATGTTGTTGGAAGAGGAGCTGTTGGGACGGTATACAAAGCGATCATGCAATCTGGGCGAAAGATTGCTATCAAGAAGCTGGCTTCTAACAGAGAGGGTAATAACATAGAAAAGAGTTTCCGAGCAGAGATTTCAACTCTGGGAAAGATTAGGCATCGTAACATTGTAAAACTGTATGGCTTTTGCTATCATCAGGGTTCTAATCTGCTTCTTTACGAGTACATGGACAAAGGTAGCTTGGGTGAATTGCTTCACGGTGGATCTTGTAGCTTGGATTGGCCTCAACGCTTTACGATAGCTCTTGGGGCAGCTGAAGGCCTTGCTTACTTACATCATGATTGCAGACCACAGATCATCCACCGCGATATAAAGTCCAATAATATATTGCTCGATGACAAGCTGGAAGCTCATGTTGGTGATTTTGGTCTTGCTAAAGTTATTGACATGCCTCAGACAAAGTCCATGTCTGCAGTTGCCGGATCATATGGCTACATAGCTCCTGGTATGTACATTTCATTACTTTTTTCACGAGAACTTGTGTAGTATAGCTCGTCTACTGTCTGGAATAATGTCGAGAAACATATGGCCGACTAGATTGCTCTAACAAGGCTAATATATTTTGGCTAAGCAATGATTATATCTCTTCATGAAAAACCAGTGAATGTACACGAAAAGTTTCACCTATCTTTCCACCCACGAGCTGTTTACTGTTTGTTAGTTTTCCTCGCACTTAGACAAGCAAGTCATACTAGTGTTTCCTTGGTGAAAGTTTTTGCTTCATTTGTTTGTATTCAACAATGAAATCTCACAAATAGGAGTCTGGAGAGAGTAGAGTATACGCAGACCTTACCCCTACCTCGTGAAGGTTGAGAGGTTGTTTCCGAAAAACAAGTTTGTTTATTTGATGAACTATTTGAAGAGAGTAAGGAGACACGCGTCCACTTTTTCTATTTGCTATCGAACCTTTGTTTAATTGTTCTGCTTTTTCCATTGCAGAATATGCTTACACCATGAAGGTAACAGAAAAATGTGATATCTATAGTTATGGAGTTGTCCTGTTGGAGTTGCTAACTGGAAGAACACCGGTGCAGCCACTAGATCAAGGAGGTGATCTTGTTACTTGTGTGAGGCATTATATTCGGGAGAACTCGTTGACACCAGGGATACTCGATGTCCGACTGGATTTGACAGATAAAACTACTGCTAGTCACATGCTTACAGTATTGAAAATTGCTTTAGTATGCACTTGTTTGTCCCCGAATGATCGTCCTTCAATGCGCGAAGTCGTGCTAATGTTGAAAGAGTCTAATGAGCAACAAGGTAACTTCATCTTGTCTCAAAGTTGATCTCCTTATCACAGAAACAATAACATGTTGAACGTTTTGTTGTTGGGACTCTCCAAAAATGTCACAACACTGTGTCCGACTCTCAAAAGATGCACTACTTTTGGAGGATTCGATAGGTAGCCTGTGACATTTATGAAGAGTTTGAGCAGATAGGTTAAATGTATAGAAAACGCCAAGTCTGAACAGCTTTCTAATGTTAGTTCTTGTATTGTATTCTACAGTTGAATAATAGAAACTACCATATGTTACTCAAAATGTAAATAATATTGCACTATGTAGAATGAGTTTAATGTTGATTAACGCTTACTCTGTCCGATCCTCCAAAAATGCATAGCTCTTAAAGGATCTGACATACGCCGAGCGGTATTTTTCTCAAAAATTCAAGCAACATAGGCAATTAGCCCTTCCTTTTTTTTCCCCTTTTGTCTCTTCACAATCTCAAAATACTCCAATATAATATAGTCAGTTAAGGGTGGTTAGTTGAATTCCCTTCCGAAAAAATGACTGTGCGTGACATTGTTTGTAAATATTCTGCATATGTCACTAATTTAATTGATGAGGAATAGTGAAGACGTTTCTCAAAATTCTATTACACGAACCAAGCTGGTTCTAATATTTTACATCACCAAAAATTCTTTACTCCTTGATCAAAGTGCAACTGGACGGGTTAGATCAAATATTGACAAGTCAGGATGAATTGGGTAAAAATATTTAATTCTATCATATTTAATACACATAAAAAATGGATCAATCGATAAATAATATAGATGTTCATATATCCACAACTTTGAGAATAATCAGCTAAGACATAAGCTAAAAGTCAAAATAAATTATCCTGTCAAAAAAGTAAAAATATATATGTTATTTGTGTGTATATATAAACTATTGATACTCTTTGATTTTTTCATAAATTTATTTTTTTATATTTTGATACTTTTTAGTGAAGATTTTGATTCCTCTACTAATGATGAGTTGGATTAAATGATTACTCATTCTTAAACCATTTTACCAACCCTACTTAATTATACTATTGGTTCTTAAGACATTAGTTAATTAAGAGTACCTTTTTCTCCAATTATAAAATGCCTATAACTCAATCTTTTTTTTTTCTTATAATTTTCTAAATTGATATAGGACAAGTCACAAGTGACATAAAACTAAAATAAAGTTTGTATATATTTGTATGGAATATGATAGCTGTTGACAGAAAACATTTGCATGTTTTACTTATCAAGATCAATTAAAAAAAACTAAATTTGCTACTAATTGGGTGATGCACAAGTTCATAAACTTTTTGACTTTAACATACTTTGATAGGTAAAGTGCACAAGTTGGACCTTGAAAGTTTTGTCGAGAGACGAATTTAGTATTTAAATTTAATAAATTTAATCTTTGAGGTTCTTAGTACTCAGCTTATTGTACTTCGAACATTTTAAGTAATTCAAACATAATAACTCGTGAAATTTTAGTAAATTTTCATATCGGAAAATACTGAATTCAGATGAATCTGTTGACGGAATAATATTGCATACTCGGGCCACTAACCCTATGATTGAGTGTATATTAATCAAATTAATTTCATTAATTAAATAAGCTTATCACTTAAAAAGAAAGCACTAGGAAGATTAATCAACTGGACTAATTAAATGGGTCAAGTTGCAAAGTAAAAGCTTTGGGAGTTTACACATTTTTTAGAGATAAATACAAAAATTGTTGTCTTTTTGTTTTCCTTTTTAGTTCAAGTGGTATGCATGACTACTTTATAACTAGCAATTTGATGAAAAAATATGATATCATAATTTTAATATAATAGTACTTCTTTTTACATATTTATATTTATTTATTAAAAAAAAATCTGCTTTTTTAATTGAGTCCCACAAAGATCCTATGCTATCATAGGGCAGTCATTTGGCTTAAAAAAATTGCTAAAACTAATTGTCACTTTAAAAACTAATAAAATATACTCTCTCGCGTTTAAAAAATATGGCCTAGTTGGATTTGGCACGAAATTAAAGAAAACGAAGAAGAATTCTCAATTTTGTGTCTGTAAATTAAAATTATGCCAAATATACCAAAATGTCATTTAATCTTGTGGTCTTAAACATGCCACGTGAAAAATTAAAATTAAGTTTTGCTAAAAAAAGAGTTAATCCTTTTTAAACAAACCAAATACATATATATATATTATTTTTAAACAAAAAGAGTTATAGTAATTTATTTTTTTCCATGCTGCTCTCACTGCTCCAAGAAGGAATATAGTCAATTACACAGTGGGAAAGAGATTTTTACTCAAATACTAAGAACGTTACAATCAAAACAAGATTTTGCGGCTATTATTTAGCATTAATAATATAGTTATCATTTTATTATATTTAACAGCAATAAAAAATGTGAATATTTATAATCAACACTATATATAAATATCGTTAAAGACTTAATGCAACATTGAATATATATAATGACATTAATTAAATTACTGCTAAATAACTTTGCGACAATAGATATTGTCACTAAAAGAAAAATTTATGATCACTAAATGTCACTGTTGTTTTAATGGAAACTTCCTAATATTTTCATGTGAAATAACTACTACTTTTTTTCCTCACTAATTCAATTGGAATATCTATAAAAATAAATTATTGTGTATTTTTCAGTGAAAAATTACAATTAAAATAGCAGCTTTTTAGTAGTGTGAATGCTATCAAATAAACGTGTCAAAAATTTAAACGCCTAATAAAAGAATCAAGGAGAATACAATTAGTGTATTTATTCATTACTTATTCTATTGTTACTATTATGGCCAAGTCATTTTCAACAAAGTGATAAGTGAAGAATAATCATCAACTATCATAAAATATATATATATATATATATATATAATAAATATTAATTTTGATTTTAAATTAAATTTTATACATTCTGATCAAAATTTAATCTCGTTTCAGATCAAATTACAATAATAGATGAATACACTTGTACTAAACCATGCCTACACACTTTATTGCTTTTAAGTTTTTGAAAATGACTAGAGCTACCACTAAAAAATTGTGCCAATTTTGAAAGATTTTTTGCCTCCCACAAATATATGCAAGCAAGGAAAAGAAAGAGATGTTTCATTAAGAATGTTTTTCCTAACATGTTGTCTAATTTCTTAAATGGGCAAACGCACTATCCTATGATTTTATTTTATTTTTTAAAAAAAAGAATCTTTTTTATATTTGGGCCAACATTTAATTTTATATAGCCGCATTTCAAGCAAGATGTCTTAATATAATTAACTAATTTTACGAACTACACATAATTTATATTTGAAAATGTGATCATTATGTCCCACCCTACACTAAAAGTGCTTAAGAAAAAGTAAGTCTAAAATTAGTAACTAATGGTAGTGGAGAGCACAAGAGAGTTGTGTTGAGTTAATATATGTAAATTAATAATACATATATTAATTAATTAATGCAAAGGATAAAGAAAAGAAAAAAAATTAAATACGTCACATAGGAGAATAATATATGTTTCAGGATAAAAGAAAAGAAGAAAAGTGTTCCTATAAATATGATATAATGATTCTTTAGTACCATTAATATTCATTATACGTTTCTTCTTTTTCTTTGAAACTTATCTCTTGAAATTCCTATATGGCTTTGTGAATATTAAAAAAAAATATCAGCCAACAAAAGAAGAAATATAAAAACTTCCTCCTTTCTTCTTCTTAATATTTTCTGGATAATTGGTTTTTGGGCAACCTCCAACTTTCAACTACGAGGGCACGTGTTTGAGAGTAACTGTGGAATCTTGGGGAGCGACCGGCTAGAGCGATTTGCATCGGAGTCGGGCCGAAATCGCTTTCAAGGCAGTGGCTTGCCACGACACAGTATTTGTAATAAGTTATTTAATTCTAGTCTAATATCAATATTGTAGTATATTTCAAATCAATATTGTAGTATTTTTCCAACAAGTTGAAATCACATGCAATTTATTTTAGAAAATATATTTCCTCCGTGTTATTTTATGTGTCAACATTTGACTTGGCACGATATTTTAAAAAAGAAAGACTTTTGAAATTTATGGTTTAAAATTATTATTAGATATTTGTGTGACTGAGAATAATTTCATTAAGGGTAAAAAAAAAAGAATTTTAAGGATAAATATTTCTTATTTGAATAAGATGACATTCTTTTTGGGACGGACCAAAAAGGAAAGAGTGTCACATAAAATGGGACAGATGGAGTATTAATTATTCGTATTATTATTATTATTATTATTATCTTAACAAAGTAAAAATTCAGATATTCAACCAACTAGCTAGCATTCTAAAATACCTCAAGTAACAAGGATTGAACTATAGACAGGGGCGGATCTATGTAGGTGGCAGGGAGTTCATCCGAACCCCCTCGACAAAAAATACACTATATATATAAGATGGATATTTTATATTCTTATACATCTACTAATTTTGAACCACCTTAATCAAAGAGGAGAGATAGCTAGTGGTACTAGACTGCCCAACTCGAATCACAAATATTAAGTTTGTATTCTGCACTCTAATTTACATTGTTATATTTTTATTTTTCGAACCCTATGAATGAAAATTTTGGATCCTCATTTACGAATAAAATTTTTGTATTTATGTCCTAGAAACTAATTTTATGTATGGAAACCATTGATAAAGTGTACTTTTACCAATTTATGTATAATGTGATTTTTAGACAAAAGAATGTCAATTGACAGCCCGACTTTTGGACAAAAGTTGATTTGCCACTAGTATATACTCCTTTTGCTTCTTCTTATTTGTTAGATTGTGCTTTTCGAGAATCAATTTAACTAATTTTTAAAGTTAAATTGAATTAAATTAATTCGACAGTTTTAAAATAAAATTTTAAATATTCAAAATATAAATTATAATTTTTTTTATATCAATATGATAAAAAAATTCATCTTAAAATGTTATATCAAAGTTCATATGATTTGACCTAAAAAAAACTTGGACAAATTAAAAAAAGAAAGTGCATTTTTTTCCATTTGTCATCTAAATATATACTATACTTTTTATATGAAAACCATTTTTCAAGTAAATGACCGATGTTATATCAAATTAAATACACTCTTTATTGACGTAAATAAAGTGCTTCTCAAGAGTTAAAACATAAAGAGCACAAGGTAAAAAAAAAGGGATTAATTCTCATATATAAATAATGGAATATTAGTAAAGATTAAATATTATACAAACGACTAAGATAACTAACAAAGAAACATGATAAGATTTTCAAATTAAAGTTTACTCTTCAAAGATTTCACTTAACAACACTCATCGCAAAACTAAATATACTGTCAATATATATAAGTTAAACTCATCTCGAAACAAAATACAATCTCTTACCTTCTTGACATGATGGACAAAAATTTAAAAGAAAAAACTAAGTATTACAAAAACACATCTCATCACCAAGAAAAATCTTTTTGCCAATATAATTCATCATTGCTAAAATAAAAACCATCTTCTTTCACCAACCAAAAACAATGCTTTGTAGGATTGCACCTTTTGACATCTCTATTTCCATGAAAAGCTTGAAATTTCCTCCTTTTTTGATCCAATTTCATTGTACACAAATACATAGTGTTCTTCCAAAATTTCGTTTCGACACTCCAACTGAAATCATCACGTTCTTGGAGGGCACGTCCCCCAATGTCACCGACATCATCACCGGACGAGCACCACACGATCAATGGGAGGGATGAGTTGTTAGTGAAGCCATTGATAATGTGGATATTGTAGATGTTGTTGCCAAAATAGTAGTAGTTAGGATAAGGTTGTTGTTTTAAAGAAATGAAAGTAATGTAAGTAGCAAGGCCTAATATGAGGAGAAAAATGTTGTGTGCCTTCATGATTATTTTTTGGTGTTTTTATTTGGTGCTATCAACTATGTAGTTGTAGTAATATATATTTGGTGCTATCAACTATGTGTACTATAAAAATCACACTTGTCAATCTGCGGAGGCGGAGCGAAGATTAAGAGTTTGGAGAGTTTTAAAAAAGAGAAAAATATTGTAAAATATATTTTTTTTAATATAAATGCATTGTCTACGAAAAAGTTATTGAATTCATCAGAATTCACAACTCCGGCCTCACTTAACTTCGCCTATGCTTTTCAGACATTTGGGATATACTTAGTCTTTCTGCATATAATTTTGTGGTCAATAAAGTGAATGTTAAAAATTTTAGGTACCTATGTTTGCGGGAGGTGAAAAATGATACCCCATAGAATTAGTCAAGTTACGCTCAAAAATATATATTAGATGACTTCTTTTTATGTATCTAAATTTTGATAGACAAAGTTAACTAACACCTGTATTTTTGAAAGGTCAAAGATAATATATCCTGTGTAATTAATTAAATTATACATAAACTGACTCGAACATGTACATCATAGTTTTTTTTAATAAAAAGTATTTGGAATTAGTTATACTAACAATCTTGATTTTTGAATTTTATTAAGAAACCCCTTTAAGAAAAGTAGAATATGCTATTAGCACCTTATGTTTTTGTCACTTTGTGGGACTTTTTTGCAGCATTAATAGTGGGTGAATCAAAGATTGCATTATATTATTCATTCTTAAATTCGTCTAGGAGCCGTTTTAATGGGAAAAAAGGGCAAAAAAAAGTACTATTTGGCTGAAAGTTTGAATTCTAAAAGTTATGGGGTTGTTTCCTACAATTTTCCAAAACCTTGAGGGTGACATTGCATATTATTTCCATTAGCGATTATATTTATTGCCGCAAAAATATTAAGCAGCAATTAAATTAATGTCTTTGCATTCAAGAGCCACTAAATTCTTTAGTGTCATTTATACAAAATTATCATTTTAAATATTTATATTTATTATTATTAAATTTAATATAATATAATAATAATTATATTATTATAAATAATTATGATAAAAATCTTTTATTTATTGTAATGTTGGTCCAATTTGTACTTTGCTTTATGCAATTATGGTCGTTGCTTTCATGCTTCTATTCCTAGTTATCCATTATTGACAGGCTATAGATATATCAGATAAGAACCAAAAAATAAATGGAAAAAAATAGAAAACGCCAAACCAATATAATATCCCAAATATTTAGGTAAAAAAAACTGGCCAGAATGTGTGATTAGACTTCTTGAGTGATTGTACTGTGCAAAAAAAAAAATATTTAGGCTAATTACGATCTATACAAGATTTTAAGTTTATGAATTTTACGATAAAAAGTATTAAATTTTAAATAAATTTAATAACATTCTGTGATCAGAGACAAATCTAGAAGATAGCGATAGAGTATTGGCAAAAATCAAACGTTATATATGTATATTGAACCTTATACATGAACATAGAACATGCATGCATTTTTATTTTTTTAACCTTCTTACGAAAAATTTTGAGTTCGCCATCGTCCATGACTATAACTTTAGTAGCTATTATCTATAGTTTGAAGGTTACATGATCAACGGCAAATCTATTATGTTGGAGGTGCAAAATCTTTGATTTAAATTTTTATATTTATATTAAAATTTTTATTAAATATTCATAAATAATTAATTTAGAATTTAATAATTTTAAAAAAATCAATTTCAAACTTATAAATATTTTCTCAAAAATCTTGATTCCGCCTCTTGATAAATATGAATCATGGTCGATTGCTACAATAAAGTTTTCTTTTTTATCCTTGGGATCACTTGGCTAGATTTCATGACTAGTGATGGAACATATATATACTGAAACCCCCACGTCTATAACACATAACAAGCATGCTGATCCTATAATATTGTTCAAGATTTTAATAATTGGTCATCATGATATTTATGAATTCTTTTTTTGAATTATATAAATACAATATTACAATTGAACCAATGGGTTGAGTTTCGACACCTATATATTAATTTGACAACTTTAGTTTATATACCACAAAAGATTCATTATTATGAAACTTACTAGAATTTGGACTTCAGATATATGTATTTAGTGCGTTTAGATATATGTATTTGAGATGCATAAGATCTAAATTATGCGTAATTTGCTCTAAATACAAATACTCTGTGTTTAAGTGGATTTTTGTGTATCTGACTCTCTCGCTTGCCTCTCTCAATGTATTTAGTATTCTAGATATATGTATCTAGTGTGATGCACATGTATCTGGAATATATATATATATATATATACACACTATTTTGCTCGCCTTCCTCCTATGTCGCCTCTTTCCTTCTCTCAACCTGCCTCTTTCCCTATTTTAGTGTATCTAATAGGAAAAATATATGTATGTAGGTGTATCTAATATGAAATTTGTTATCAAATTATTAGTTAGTGAGACAATATATAATTCTTTCAAAACATAGGAGTGTTTGTCTAATCAGATAATTTTTTCTTAAATTAATAATAAATGCTTCCTACTAGATTTTTTTCCAAGGCTCGAACCAAAACCCTCCAGAGGGATCACATCTATCCCACTACACTCATTCATGACATTTTATGCTATCACTAAACAATGTTGATCGGTCTCGATCATGAACTAACTTTTCAAATTATGTTAAATACGAAATATATATTATTGATCATGATTTCAAAGTCAGATTAATCTCAATTTTTATTGACTTTACGTTGAACTACCTACAAATTATATAATCTATGTTCCATTTGATAGGTCTGGGCATGCCTTATAAATTAGCTCACAATTTTGGTCATTCAGGATAATAACGACGTCTCTTTATATAGTCTTGAATAATTCCTACCTGATTCAAGTCTTCTCGACTCCATTTTAATTAAATAGGTGAATTAATAATCGATCTACATAGAAAAATAAAGGATAAATGTTATATGAAAGTAAACATTCATAATGATGAAGGAATTTCTATCATATATTTGTGAAATCATATTCTTCAATGACTTTAAGCTTTATAGCTATAGTAGTGCTGACCCCTAGAAATGATCATACACAACAAGTGGTGCAATATGATTTTTCAAGAGTAGCAAAAATATACACAAAAATAAAATAAAATTTAAGTTGAAGACTAAAATAAGACCTTGGATTAAGCAAAAAAGAAGGTTACCAAAAAAATTAAAAGTGAAAACCAACTCTTTATTCAGTGTGCACTCAAAAAATAATAACGTAGGGATGAAAAATGCCTTGAATTTTAAAAGAAAAAAGAAAAAGAAAATGGTCCACCTATATTGAAAGCAATAAAAATGCCAATTAAGATAATGGATTATATTTATATTAGAGAGGACCATTTGTAAATGAAATAGAAATTTATAAATTGTATATATGATATGTTTATACATAATTATTATATATATTTTTTATACATATATATAACAATTATGATATATGTTAAAATATTATTTGATTAGATTAGGATAAATAATTAGAAACTAAACACCTATTTGCATGGGCAAAATCCACATTCCCAACCCCAAAGTATGGTTTGTTCTTATCCTCTAATGTTATATATTATCCAAACATTTGTGAAGTGGATAATAATGAACATAATAAAATTAAAATACAATTATTATAACAAAAATTGTGAGGTGAAAAAATGATCTAGTTTGAGATTTTTAGGAAAGACTTTAATTTCAAGCACTTATAAATGCTTGAACCTTTTTCTTTTTACCTAAATATATATCCCATCAAATGACTTTCCTTCTTTTCCAGAGATAATTAACCAAACAAAAAATATGTTTAATTAATTAAACTTTTTTTGTTTTCTTGATTATCTCTCTTTTTGCTTTTCTTTAATTACTTTCAATATCTTAAATTTAAGATTTATGTTCTTAGTTGTAGTTCTATCATAGAAACAATCTATCTAAAGTCATCCTAAGACAGATATCGGTTTATTATAGAAATTATCTACTGAGACTTTCCTAAGACAGACACCGATCAAATTAAAGGTATT
>JAPFFP010000012.1:20049231-20062724 GCA_026153255.1 Solanum medicagineum
ATGTTTAATTAATTAAACTTTTTTTGTTTTCTTGATTATCTCTCTTTTTGCTTTTCTTTAATTACTTTCCATATCTTAAATTTAAGATTTATGTTCTTAGTTGTAGTTCTATCATAGAAACTATCTATCTAAAATTATCCTAAGACAGATATCGATTTATTATAGAAATTATCTACTGAGACTATCCTAAGACAGATACCGATCAAATTAAAGGTATTTAATTTCCACTACTTTTAATTTGATCACTTAAAAATGAGTATCCTAGTAGAGGGGGGAAAAATTCATGGCCAAGACCAATTCATGGTGCCTCAAACAAATGCATTTGGGCATAATTTTAGGGACTACAACAATGCACAAAGTGAGAGACAAAAAGGGGTTGAAAATTTTTACAAGACACAACATATAAATCAAACCTATGACTTTGTTAAGAAAATGAGACAAGATTATGCAAAATTGGACAAGGCAACAATGAGCATATGGGAATGTTGTGAATTACTAAATGATGTTGTTGATGATAGTGATCCTGATTTAGATGAACCACAAATCCAACATTTATTACAAAGTGCTGAGGCAATAAGAAAAGATTATCCTAATGAAGATTGGCTTCATTTAACAGCCTTAATTCATGACTTAGGTAAAATACTTATTTTACCTAAGTTTGGTGGTCTACCCCAATGGGCTGTTGTTGGTGACACTTTCCCTGTGGGGTGTGCATTTGATGAATCAAATATCCACCACAAATACTTCAAAGAAAATCAAGATTTTGACAACCCAAATTACAACACAAAAAATGGAATATATTCTGAATTTATTGGACTAGAAAATGTCATGATGTCATGGGGTCATGATGACTATATGTACATGGTTGCCAAAAAGAATGGTACAACATTACCATCTGCTGGACTTTTTATTATAAGGTACCATTCATTTTATCCATTGCATAAAAGTGGAACTTATAAACATTTGATGAATCATGAAGATGAAGAAAATTTGAAGTGGCTTCATATTTTTAATAAATATGATTTGTATAGCAAAAGTAAAATTCATGTTGATGTGGAAGAGGCTAAACCTTATTATATGTCTCTAATTCAAAAATATTTTCCAGCAAAGCTAAGGTGGTGAAAAGAAGGTGATATATATAAGTTATGAAGTTGTATAGTTTGTAGTACTATATATTGAAGTAATTAATAATCATGAGTGTGTAATTGTCTCTAATGTGGATGGAATGGGAAAATTAGTTACATATATGTAAATACCAATTCTTTTCCTAAGAGAAAGTATTATTAGTACATAATACATGATATATATTAATAAAATGATATGGCTCATTTGAGACAGGGGTCTTCCGAAAATAATCTCTCTATATATCTCTATGACAAAGTGGTAAAATCTGTATATATTTTTACCCTCCTCATATCTCACTGGTGAGATTCCAGTGGATATATTACGTCCTACATTTGGCTCATTTTGATATCAACTTATTTCAATTGAACAACTGAACCTATAATACGATTTTTTATTAGACATTAATTAATTAAAGAAGGTGACATATTTTAAGTGCTAAACACGCGTAAATAAAGAAATTCCAAATTTGTACAAAAATATCTAAATAAAAATACTTTATTATGTGTTCAATTGTTCACAAGCATTAGGAAAAGAGTTTCAAAAACATGATTAAACTTAAAGAACATGCATGCTAATAAAGTTTGCTTCATAGACTTCAAAATTGAACTAGAAATTAGGAGAAATTATTTCTTGAAAAAAAAGAAAGTCAAACCAACAAGCCCAATGATTTGGGAACATAAAACACAACCTAAGCAAATTACTATTATATCCTTATTACACAATAACTTTAGGAGCAACACTAGATAACACAATAATCTAGGAATAATAGTACCAACACTTAAAAAACATCAAAATTAAATACTAGACATTTGAAACAAACATGCATGCAATAACAAAATAAATATTAACTAACACTATAGTAACACTTCAAGGAATAATAACTCCAACACCTTTATAACCACCAATTCCACCACCAATACCACCAACACCACCAACGCCGCCAACGCCGCCAATACCTTTGAAGCCGGAACCACCAAGACCACCACCTGCTCCGCCAGTGCCGCCGGCGGCACCACCAAGAGTTGGCAATACCCCACCATAGCCACCAATTCCTGAACAACTACCTATGCCACCAAATGTTACAAAATTCTTCTTGTCATTAAGTCCTCCAATATTGTTTGGAGTTGGAGAATTAGTACTTGAAATTTTAGTTTTATCATTATGAGCAATTTGAACCTCATGAGGAATATTTCTTGCTGTGGCCTGGACTACTAGTACTAGTGCAAACATGAACATTATGTACCAACTTGCCATTTTTGTTCACTCAAAAAAAAAAAAGCTTATGTTTCTCTCTATTTCTCTCTCTCTTACAACACACTCACAAACAAAAAAAAAATTTAGACTAAGATTGGTGAATTGTGATATGGAAGAAATTGTGATAAGACGTCTATTTAAAGATAAATTGGAAGGACAATTGAGTAATTACAAGGAAATGACAATAAATATAGTGCTTCTCCTCCCTCCTGTGAAAATATTTTAATCAGGGACAAATATATGTACAAATTTTGGATTACGAAAATTTATAGTTATTCGACTAAATTTATTATATTACTTGTATAATTTTTAAAGAATATATTAAATATTAGTTAAAGAAACTCATCTTCGATTCACTAGTTCAAAGACTCTTTTCAACATGAAAGTTGGGGGTTCGATTTGCCTCTGATTTTACATATACTAAGTGAAAAGTAATTCATGTTAAATGGTAAAACATGAAAAAAGTATTATTATTTTTTATAATAAATAAAAATTTAATTTTAAATTAACGAACAAATAAAAGTAATAAAAGTAAACAAATGAAGTAAATAGTTGTTGGGAAAATAATAGTGAAACAAAGACTTTTAAAATTAAAACTATTAATTACTACAAGACAAATAATATACATGAATTGAGGATCTTAGAGAAAAAGAAGAGTGCAAAATTCAAATTTTATAAATTTAATATTTTACACTCTTTATTATAACTTTTGCTATTTTATGATGCACAAAGAAAATATTTAAAATATTGAAAAATTATCTATATGTAAAATTTGAAATATTGATAAGGTTTTTTTCACAAAAAAGAAGCAATTTTTTGTTCTAATAAAAACAGAAATGAGTGAATTATTCAAGAACCAAAGTCTAATTGAATTACATTTGAGTAGATTGATAAATAAGGATTGACCTTTTAACATAATAGTACACATAATATATTATTAAATATTTAATATAATTTTGCGAAATCTAACTTCGTTTAAGCAATTGATTCGAGCCAACTAAAAATTTTATGTCGAAAATACTGAATTATTATAGACTATAGTCAGAATTAGGTGAAGGATAGTGATAGATCATTAATATATATATATATGTATATATATATATATATATATTTTATAACTGGCAACTCATGAATAAAAAACAAATTCCATGTATTTATTGTGTTTATTAATTATTATCACGCAAATCAAGCTGGCCATGCAAGTTCATGCATGCTGTTCCTTCAACACTTGTAACAATTCTTCATAAAGTAAGGAGTCTAGATGAATGACACTTGATCAATTAGTGTCATGCATTTTATCTATTTTCCAAGGAGAATATATATGTCCAAAATTCATATAGTAAAATTATTGTTCGCAATCGAAATTTATTGATTCGATTAATTTTGAGTCATACGTATAAAGTTTTGTCAAAAAATATTTTTTATTATAAAAGTTTTAAAAATTTAAATTTGAAATATTTGATTAATGTCGGTGGATGGATGGACTCTGATTATTCATCCCATGAATGTTCTATCCTTATTTCAGAGAAGTATTAAAAATATATTTAAATTTGGCATGAATTATTATTTTCATTTTTTAATTATTAATAGTGTTAAAAATATTTTTTTACTTGATTGAATAAATTTAACTACATCACATATATTATAATATGAGTGAAATGCACTCCTAAATCTCTATCGAGTTAAAGGATGTTTTTAAAACTTGTGGCAGATTGGAGGTGCATTTGTTGAGTGTGTTTTATAAATAAATAGGTCATTGATGCAGAAAATGCATTCATTGAGTGCGTTTTATGAATAAATAGGTCATTACCACATAAAAGACATTCATTAAGTGCGTTTTGTGAACAAATAAATCATTAACACATAAAAAATATTCCTTGAATGGGTTTTATGAGTAAATAGGTCATTAAAATATAAAATACATTTGTTGCGTGCGGCTTATGAATAAATAGGGCACTAACACATAAAATGCATTCCTTAGAGTGCATTTATGAATAAATAGGTCATTAACATATAAAAACGCATTAATAGAATGTGTTTACGAATAAATAGGTCATTGACACATAAAATGCATCCACTGAGTGTGTTTTATGAACAAATAAGTCATTAGCACATAAAATGTATTTATTAAGTGCATTTTGTGAACAAATAGGTCATTAATACATTAAATGCATTCACTGAATGTGTTTTATGAACAAATAGATTATTAGCACATAAAATACACTTTTTGAGTGTGTTTTATGAAGAAATATATATATATTTCTTGAAAATGAAAGTGGAACAATTGCAACCACAAGAGAGTTGATTTGGTGGTTCAGCACCTCACCCCTTAAGTAAAAGGCTGGGAGTTCGATCTCCATCTCTAATGAAAAAAAAAAGATATGATCAATTTTTTATCGTTTAATGTGTAAATTATAGAACAAAAAATTAATCTCACAATTATCTTCCGCGAAGATACCTTCAGAAAAAAAAACAAAAGAGAGAACAATTGCTCGTAAATATTTGACATAAAACTTTGACTAGACTTATCAAATCAAAATGAATTAGTTGGAGGTACCTAGGGAACCTCAATTTGATGAAGCTACAATAATATATGTTGGGACCAAGATTAATGAAACAGGAAATTCAAGTCTTTTGCCAGTCTGATGAGTTGATTTACAAGACTGCAGTGATACATAAATTTGATAATTAAGAATTGTTCGGATGGTAAATATTTTTGATTTTTAGTTCTCATATCGCGAGTTTTATGAAATTAAGCAAAAAATAAAATCACCTAAGAAAATAAATAAAACTAATGAATTGAAGATTAATATGCTAACGTCTAGTTTGGATGGTTGTTACTTATCGTATTGTTAGTTTAAATACGATATTTATTGTGATTGTTATTTAAATTTTAGTGTATCGTATTGTTTAAATTCATTGTTAGGTAATGATGAAAAGATCTATTTTGTGTAACAATCAATTTGGTGTGATCGTATTATTATCTTACTATTTTCTTTTTATTTTGACTTTATTTATTATTTGATAATTTTATTTTATCATTTACTCTATCTTTTCATAGTAGCTTTACCACATACACTACAAATTCTTTTAGATTTATTATTGAAATTATGAATGCGTGATATTATGTAACAACAGAGAATGATACAATCTATTTAAACATTATATTCATTAAAATAATACAACACAATGTAATACAGTTCAATATAACATAATACGATACATTATGAAATAATATGAAGCAAATCATCCAAACAAATAAGTATCAATTAAATGACTCAATGATTATCTCAAAATTATTTAATTACACGATTTGTTCATACTTTTGAGGTCCAAATAAATTGAAAGGTGATTGGTAACAAAATAATTTTTTTAAAACATATATGTTTCTTCAAATTATAACCAACATGATTAGTTATTAACCATAGAAAAATTTTCTTCATTATTATAGCAATAAAAACCTCAAAAAAGAATACAAAAGTTATAGCCACCATGTCCAATTGTATTTCTACTAGATTCATGATAATGCCAGCAGGAAGTGTATGGATTTATAGAGCCTTTGTTAGTGCCACAAGACCTTCTTAAAAAGTGAGTTTTAATTTGTTTATTTTAATTTTAAAAATGTTCGAGTTAGTTTGTGCACATCTGAATTAATTTAATATATAATATATTAAATTATTTTGTTCATTAAAATATGGACATATAAGTAAGATTGTCAATGTGTGTGTACATACACATTGAAATTTGAATCCAAAACACGCTTGTCTGTTTTTTCCTGGAATATTGGTCTTATTAATAGATTTTATTTTATTTTCATCTAGTGTTCGATACTCTTAATATTCCTATTTGAGCTCAACTAATTTAAATTTTTGCCAAATATAGGATTCGTTCGAGGACAAGACTCCTATACTCCTAGTATTTGTATATTTATACCTCCATTGAAATTTGAATCAGAGACATGCTTGTTTGTTTTTTTCTTGAATATTAGCCATATTGATGTTTTTTTTTTTTTTATTTTCATCCGATATTTGATACTCTTGATACTCCTATTAGAGCTCAACTAATTTGAATTTTTGTCAGATATATGACTCACTCAAAGACAACGCTCTTGATACTCCTAGCATATATATATATATACACCTCTATTAGAATTTGAACCTGAGACACGCTTGTTTGTTTTTTTTTCCTTGAATATTGGTCATATTTGATGGATTTTTTTTGAAATTTTCATCCAGCATTGATGCTCCTGATATATTAGAGGTCAACTAATTTGAAATTTTGAGATATAGAAATCGCTCGAGGACAACACTCTCTATCAAAGATCTTTATCATACCTAAAATACAAAAACTGAACCTCTAATTAATGGAGTACTAACCTCATCCACTGTATCATCATATCGATGGATTTAGTTCATTAATTACCTCAAAAATCATGTTTTGTTTCTACATACGAAATATTTATGTGACAAAAAATAATAATAATGACTGTTTTGTTGTTTTTTTAAAATAAAAAATTGTAGATTGATGAAGCAGCAGGAGCAGTGAAAGAGGGAGCTAAAGAAGTTAAAAGTGTAGGTGAATTTGTCAAAAAAACTGTTTCTGCTAGTGCTGGAAATGTAAGTCTTTTTTCACCTATTATTTCTTCTCCATGTATTAAAATAAATCGCTACAAAATTTATCGGTAATTCCTTCATTTCAGACACTTCTCGAACAAAGTCAGAATGAAAATTATGTTATCGCTAAATAACACGTATAGCTAAAAGAATCGTCACTTGATACCATATCTGTCTCGATGAAAGTCAGAATAAAACCTATGTTTTCGCTGAATATCACGTATAGCTAACATTACTTTCTTTTTTATAATTCGTCAATAACATACTCAGGAACATATGGATTTTTTATTTAGCGACAAAAGTTGTTCTCATTAAAATTCTTATGTTATTTTACAACTATTTTTATATTTTAAAAATAAATTAAGGTTAATTATTTCATTAATGTTATGTTGATTAATTAGGTGATCTCAGAGGTGGCAAAGGCAGCACTAGAAAAGGAAACTGAAAATGAAGAAAAAGGTGCATGGGATAAAGTCAAAGACACTACAAATGACATCAAGAATAAAGTTGTTGGCAAGTGATTAATTTAATTAATTTCATAAATTAATTGATTAGCCTTAATTACAACAAGTTTTAAGTTTTATATACTAGTTAATGTAAGAATTTATCACAAAGTGTAATTTAATTAATTGTAACAAGTTATCGCCTGATTTATTTCATAATTTATACGGAGAATTACATGTTGTGATGTTCAACTATCAAAATTTGTCATGGCTAATATATTTTATTTTTAGTTGTGATCATTTACTTCTTAAGTTTTTCATACCTAGTGAGATATGTTTGATAAGAAATGTCACTTGATTGGAACTCGATTAAACAGTAGTAAAGTTCAATTAAGCTCAGCTGGACTCAGTACTATAAAAATTTTTTTGATAAGGCTCGACTCAGACCTTGATCCAATAATGGAATAGCCTAAATCGAAATCGAACTCAATCAGGCTTAGCTCAACCCTCAAGTGTATGTATAGAGTGAAGTGATTTGTTAGTTTGCTTCTATTTGTCGAGATGTAATCCAAGAAAAATAAATTAATTTTTTTCTAATTTTCTTTATATTCAATTTTCTATTGGTCAAGTATCATTAGCAAATGGGCTTTGGGATAGATAAGTTCAGAATCATCAAGATCAGGCCCATGGATTAGTTTTCCTTGTCCAAGCCCAAGTACTATATTACTACCTTCAATTCTTTGATTTCTTGCGATTCACATTGATTTACAAATAATTTACTAAGAGTAATATTATAAAATCACAGTTTAAGAAATTAAGAAAATAATTAATAAAAATGAAACAGTAAAAATAAGAAGCTGAAGTAGACGTACTTAGCTACCTGCTAGCTTATCCACACTTATATATATATATATGTAATAGAAATAATAACTATCATAAAATTTCAAATTTCATCAATAAAATCATTATTCTCATAGAGCTTCTTTCACTTATAAAATATGAAATTCAATCACATAGTTATTTTAAGCAAAACCAAGACAAAAAATGGTCAATACAAAGAATTGATAAAGTTATCCAAATATAGAATTTCAAACAAACAACAACAACAACATACCCAGTGTAATCCCACAAGTGGGGTCTGGGGAGGGTAAAATGTACGCAGACCTTACCACTACCACAAAAGTAGAGAAGTTGTTTCCAGGAAATATAGAATTTCAAATTAAATAATATCTATATTTGGTTATGGAGATTAGTTAAAAACAAGATAAAATCCATGCTAGATCTTGAAATTATCTACTCCATGTAAAAAATTAGAATCAAACAACATACTATTAATAGCACAATAAAATAAAAATGAAAGAAATAATAGTAGTGAAAAGAAATAAATGAATGGGACTATGTGATTATATATGTTGCTAGCAAATAAGAAAAAAAAAATTGAAGGGTCAGAAACATTGTACTATTTCATATTGTCTCAAAGTAGTAAACCAAAAAAAGAATAAAATAAACAAAAGATTCACCAACCTTAAATATGCTAAAAATTCCCTCACTTCAATAAATGTCACAATTTCCTATGACAAAAGGGCCAAATTCATTATTTTAATTTTCTTAAATTATTTTTCGTGATTCTTAAAAACAATTATATCAAAAATTAAAGATACTTTAATTATTTTTTTAATCATTTTATCTTTAGCACTAATAATTATTGTGAAAAATTATAAATATATTTCAATTAAGAAAATATTTAATACAAAAATATACCTTAGTATATATAAATAACGGCAAACTATACAAAATCTCTCCTAATTAATATATTTTTCAAAAGATATATAAAAAAAATTTAATAAATAAATTGAGGCGAAAGAAATATTATTTATACAAAATATTTTTCAAACTTTATCTTTTCTGTGGTACAAAAAATACTTAACTGATCTTGGTGGAATAATAAATACAATCAAAGCTCATAAATTTCATGATAATATCGATCGACCTTACAAAGTTATAAATATGTTCAATTCTACAATAAACCTGCAAATGAAACTCATAAAAATTCAAGAAAATTGTAGGAATAATCATCTATACAAATACATCAAATCTTCTTAAAACAATATACATGCCTCGCTGCAAAATTGATAACATAATTACAAACCAAAAATTAAAAAAAACAATTTAAAATTATTCATAAAATTTATTTATTATGTTGCCTATTCTTCTTTCTTTATTTTATTATAAATTAAAATCAAGTCAAATTTTATTAACAACAATAACATACCCAGTAGAATCCCACCATAAATGGGTTCTGAAGAAGATAAATCGTATGCAGAACTTACCTCTACATTGTATAAATAGAAAAATTATTTTCAGAAGATTCTGTCTCAGAAATATGTGGTATTAATTCATAAAAATTTAAAACTAAAAACTCATTTCAACTATAACTATATGTCGGGGTTTTCTTCCGGACACCCCATTCTGCAGCGGAGCATGAACACACGACAACTCACATTTGATTCCGCACTTCAGGAGCATGAAATCAAACATCCTTGACACGTATTCTCCGCCGGAGTTTTAAATTAAAGTCAAAAGAAAAAGTTTTATAAGATAATTGTTCACTTTAAAATCGAAAATGGATTCGATACAATTCACCAGAATCTGAGAAATGATCAAATTAGAAAATTATTTCTATTTGGATTCTATAAAAATATTAGATTCATTTTTGAATGAAGTTAGACGATACAACTCTTTTTGGTTTAATAAAGTTTACCCAAGAGTTACTCAATGAATCGGTTGATTGGAATTGCGAGATGGATAGATGTTACAAATAATGAATCAATTTCTTTTATATGTCTGGCACTTTATTATGTAAACACATACTCGAGAACTCACTTATCAGATTTCATTGTGGAAGACACAATTTTTTCTGAAGAATTCGTCATGATATACCTGATCCATGCATAATATCAAGAAAAATGGATACAAGTTTTTGACTGCTACTTAGTATTGACAATAGGTCTGAAAAAGTATCAAAAAAATATCAAATTTAGATTTTTGTACCCTGTCGAAGTAAGGAACCATGACATATATGGTTGGAATAGATTCCATTTTGAATAAAATTAATTCAGATAGAGGCGTGATATATCACTCTATTTAAGAAGATTCAAGTATATTATGGTATAATTTACATCAATCCAACAATAATTCTCTTAATTTATCCCCTTCAGAATACAAAAATTCAACAACATTGTATGATTCAAATAACTTAACGTTATTGAATTATCGATTTGATTTGCTTTTCGATTTAATCCATCTTTAATCAAACCTTGAACATCCATACAACCAAGCATTAAGGAATAAAGTTATATGATAATTTTATGTAATTGCGTATAAGCTGATTCGAACACGATGATTATAATTTTTTATTATTTAAAGTGCATCACATCACATGAGATGTCACTGCTTAGATCAACAGTAGTTCACTGTCAGTCCTTATAAGTTAATGCCAAGTGGTAACAGCTAATCTATACACCAAACACTTCCAACTTTATCCCAAATTCCTCCTAAAAAATCAATCTTTTTTCCCTCTTCTTGATTCTTCATCTTCAAAAAATGCAAATGCAGTACAAGAATCTAGGCAGATCAGGCCTAAAGGTATCCCAGCTTTCCTATGGAGCATGGGTTACCTTTGGAAATCAACTTGATGTCAAAGAAGCAAAGACCCTTTTACAATGTTGTCGTGACCATGGTGTCAATTTCTTTGATAATGCTGAGGTTTATGCCAATGGGAGAGCAGAAGAAATCATGGGTCAAGCGATTCGTGAACTGGGGTGGAAAAGATCAGACATTGTTGTGTCTACCAAGATTTTCTGGGGTGGTTCTGGTCCTAATGATAAAGGGCTTTCAAGAAAACATATAATTGAAGGAACAAAAGCTTCATTGAAGAGACTTGATATGGATTATGTAGATCTGATCTATTGTCATAGGCCTGATACAAGTACACCTATTGAAGAAACTGTCAGGGCTATGAACTATGTGATTGATAAAGGGTGGGCTTTTTATTGGGGTACTAGTGAATGGTCAGCTCAGCAGATCACTGAAGCTTGGGGGGTTGCTCAAAGATTGGATCTTGTTGGCCCCATTGTTGAGCAGCCTGAGTACAACTTGTTATCTAGGCACAAGGTAATTTTTTGGACTCTTGTTCTTGGATTTAGATTGTTTCTACTTTATAATGTTATGGCTTGTTGTTGTTTATCTTTTATTATTATGATATGAAATGAGCTTAAATATATGAAACCTAACTTGTTTAGGGCTGAGGCATAATTTGTCGTCGTTGTGTTTTAGTATGATGATGTTATGGAAATGAGCTTAAATGAAGAGATGGGATTCATATAGTCGATCCCAACTTGTTTGGGGCTGAGGATAATTGTTGTTGTTGTGTTATGGTTTGTTGTTTTTTTTCTTTTTTTAGTATGGTGATGATACGAAATGAGCTTAAATGAAGAGATGGGATTCATATGTCTGATCCCAACTTGTTTGGTATCGAAGCATAGTTGTTTTATTATGGTTTGTTGCTGTATATCTTTTAGTATTGATGATGATATAAAGTAAGATCAAAGGAAGAAGCGGGATTCATAGAGTTGATCTCGACTTGTTTGGGGCTGACGCATAGTTGTTGTATTATGGTTTTTTGTTGTTTATTGTTTTAGTATTGATGATGATATTAAATAAGCTTCAATGAAGAAATGGGATTCATACAACTGATCCTAACTTGTTTGGAACTGAGACATAATTATTGTTGTATTATGCTTTGTTGTTGACTTGTAATGATTTCTTTCACAAATTCCTGTTGGGATAAAAGAGAGAGAATTCTTGGTCGTCTGCTTGTTTATGAAATGATGCAGAGGTGCACCCTTAGTTGAATGGTTAATTCTGAAGCAGCAGAGCCTATTACTTTCAACTTTTAAGTTCTTTTCAGCATGAGTTTACTATATGTGTACATTTAAAGGTTTATTTCGAATTGAAAGTAATAGGCTCAGCTGCTTTGACTGATCACAGGGCGCCCTGAATCTGTCTCTGGTTACTCCCTTTCCACTTGCTAGGGATTTAGGTAGTTTCTACCATATGTTATGATTTGTTGTTGACTGTTAATAAAAGAGAGAATCTTGCAAGTCTGGTTGTTTATGAAATGTAGGTGTGCAACCTTTGTTGATTGGTTATGAAATGTTTATCCTTTATAGGAGATCATTTCCTTCTTCAAATGAATATGCTCCATGGAGTTTTCTTAGAGATTATATCTCACATCAGCATGAGATTCTGAGACCCTGCATTTTAGAGAACCTTAACTTTATCTTTATGGATAAATTATTGAGTATTGGAACAAAGCACGGCCAACCGAGCAGAATGGATATAGGAAATTCTAGTTTGGGTCCTTTAGGATTTCACATAGGTATAATTTGTGTAGACTTATGACTGAAACTTTTTATTGTGCTGTATGAAATCTTAAAATGATCTCTAGAAGTAGGTCAGACCTTCACTGTAAAATGATCTCTAGAAGTAGGTCAGACCTTCACTGCTTCATATGTTTTTGCATCTGGTTATGATATCCTTCAGGGTTTAAAACAAGAGAAAAATTGTGCACTGTTTTTTCTTTTTTCTTGTTATCACATGACAAAGGTGTACTATACCTTTTATTTTTGTGGGTAGGACCTGCCTCTCCTTTTTCTATGGCACGTAAATGATTTATTGGTCATAGGTGGTAATGTAATGGATCTTTGTAAAAAAATCTCTGTGAGAATCTTTAGGAGTTCTTGCCACTTTGTGTTTCTTGTTGTAGTCAACCCTTTGAATCACCACACTTGTTGTTTAATGTAAAAACAATTTGTCAACAGTTCCCATTGTAGTATCTAAGTGCATTTTGCTGGTTTTGAGAACCGAAGCTTGGCTAGATCCCCTAGTTGAGCAAATGCTGTGACAGTATCTGATCCAGTACATATTAGAAATCAATGTCAAATAGCCAGACAAGCGAAATGAAAAAAATGGATGGAGTGGGCTGATTACGATAATG
>JAPFFP010000012.1:20078818-20098032 GCA_026153255.1 Solanum medicagineum
AGAAAGGGGGCTCGGCGGGAAGAGGAGTGTACCATGAGAGAAGCAAGGAGGTCAACCTCTTTCAAATATACAACATGAATTCTAATAATGTAGTTGGACTCTCATGTCGATCCAAATGAATCATCCTTTCCACGGAGGTAAATCTTTGCCTGCTAGGCAAGAGGATAGCAAGTTCCAAATTCTGTCTCGGTAGGACATGTATTTCTATCTTTTCAAATTTCTGGATTTGGTTGGATTTATTGGTTTCTTTTCCATGTCACGATGCACTTCATTGTGCAATAGTTACATTTTGATGGGTATCTTATAACGTACAAGGTCAACTGAAGTGCCAAAATGAAAATTGGTGCCAACTTCAACAAGGTTGTATATGTATCTACCTAAGATTTTTAACTGGAGATCATAATTATGTAACACAGCCAGAGACTATAAATTCTTTTTTCTCCTCCTCTTCCAAGGCTATCTAGCAATCACCGTTAGGGTAAAACATTGTGTAGCAAGTAGGATTGCACTTCTATCCATCAGTATGTTGTATGAGTCTCTCCTTTTCTCTTTACTTATAAGTGATCTAAAATTACAATACCATGTCTACTTGTCCAGGAAAGAGCCTCTCTACATCTATGAGGTAGTGATAAGGTCTACGTACATTCTACCCTCCCCAGACCCCACTTGTGGGATTCCACTTGGTATGTTGTTGTTGTATTGTCTACTTGCGTAGATCCGTAATCAAAATTTTGGGAAGAATGGGAGCATCTTTAGGATGTTATGGAGCATTTTATGTCATGTAAAAAGAGACACTCAACACGGAAATCCAAAGTCCAGTAAAGGACAGAAAGTGATAGGTAATTCAAGCAAAGCAATTTCCATTTCGGACATTCTAAAGCAATAATCATTTCACAATAGCCAGTCCAAAAAAACATTAAAAAACCTAGGAAAATGTACTGGAATTGTGGAATAAAGGAACTTGTCACCGTAAGATGGGAAAAAAAGTAATTACCTGAATCATAACCAAAGTAGCAAGGCATTTTGAGATAAGTTCGGAAGGAATTTCTGCTTCATTTCTATCTGACGTATTCTTTGACTTAGGATCAGGTGGCTGCAACAGATCAATGCACTTTAAAATCAATTTATACAGAGAAGCATATAGCCACTAAGCAAACATGAATTAGTAAAAGAACTCACAGTGGGCAAGCAAGAGTCATCTAGTGGAATCCGAGCACTCACATAATCAATCTTATCAGTGGAGTTCTCTGTACCACTAAGTGAATTCATCGCCTACACAGATAAATTAATCAGAATCTAAACAAATCTACAAGACATTTAACCACACACAGAAGAAATTGACAAGGTGTTGAGGTCACAAAAACAACAGAAAGAAACATAATATTACGTGTGCACTACACATACATAATAAACATAACTAATATTTCTCTCTATAGTTTGATCCCGATCCTGATGTATTTTTCCAAGATATTTTAATCTGGTTATATACATGAAAATGAATTAATGATAAAACATATATGCAACATCATATAATTTTTAAGTGGAGTAAAAGGGCCCAAAAGTTTCAAAAAGTCCCAGACACAAGAATTATTTTATTGAAAAATGCTCAAGACATCACCAACAGATCTAGCTAAATTAAAATGAAAAAGTATCCCAAAAACTTCGACAATCAGAATAAAATGTCATTCTTAGGAGTTCCAAAATAAGATGTAATACAGGATACCGATTAGAAATTCGGAGAGTAAGCAACATTATTGACAGGGAAATATCTTAAGTGTAGACCAAAATCCTAGAGAGCAAATAGGTAAAACCCAGTAAATATTAACTTATGCAGGAGTCTCTCACCTCAGATTAAAGAGATACAAAAGCATACTACCATGAATTTCATTTATATTGATTAAACAATGAACAAGCATCATTACGAAGTGTGATGTCTGTCATGTTGTAAATGCTATTACTGAAGAGCAAATGGATGACTGCATTCTGATGAAACACGTTCAAATATCCCCCAATCTGTTGAGGTCAGGAACAACTCAACCAGGCAACCGTATGAATGAGGTTCCCGAAGAAATTTATAAATATCGACATGTTATGAATCATATCAAGCTTTAGAATTTTTCCAAAACATCATCTTAAAACCAGTTTGGATCACACCAACACTGCTTTTAGAAAGAATTCCAACACAAGTAACAGTTGATTGACCGTGTACCTGCACGGCTGCATCTACCATAGTCCGGGCTTTGATTTTTGAACTTTCTATTATTTCGTTAACAATGAATCCTGATTCCTGGGGCTGACAAGTACAATGATCATAAGTGCTCACCGCACTAGGATCAACACAATTTGTCACTGGCCTTCGCCATGCATGTGGCATGCTTCCAGGATAGTTATTCCTCTGTCTCAAGCGATATAGAGCAGAAGAAACCTGCCAAACCAAATGAATGCTATAGCGAACTTCGTGCATCATACAAATTTAAATTCTAATAAGAGGACAGACATACCTGCTCATTGACTTCATTTAACTGTATTAGCACGGCCGCGTATTGCTTCTTGAAAGGCTCTGAGTCTTTAAGAGAACAGTCATTGCCCTTTTGATTTTCCACATCATCATTCATGCGCCTCAACTCTGAAATCACTGCATCCTACAAGTTCAACCCAATGTCATGAGCTTACTGCATATCTAGCACAAAATATTCATGCTTCTTATATGTATAATATAACATCAACTAGAGAAACACATCTTTTGCCAAAAGTCCCAGAACACGTGTCGAAATACAAGAACAGCCAAACTTAACAGCCACCTCAAAATAAAAGACAAGAAGCAGTACAACTCTAAAACCGAAGAAACTAGTCATCTATATGTTGCGGCATCTGTTCCTCAACCTCAGGCAAAACATTAAACACAGATTTTCTCATAAACAAATACATGCTCAATGAAAAACCTCCACAGATTTTCTCAAACTAGCATATGCTTGTTTGTAGTAGACCAAGTTCTATAAAGCTTCTTCCGCCTTTGTTTTTAAAAAAGTTAGAGCCTTGAACTGCAGGTTCATGAAAAGTTGCCCCTTCTACAAATTTTTTCTTGTTCTTGTTTCTACTCATATAAACTCTTCAATTTTGGAAAAGAATTATATTTCTCCATCATTAGCTTATACTAATAATGCTGACACGAATGCCTACAAGTTTTATTGTAATTCTATTTGGTTGAATGAAAGAACTTACTTTTGAACTTTGTGATCATCTCATTCAACAGTTTTAACTTTTAACTTTAAAATGTTAAAAGCAACACGTTTATTTATTAATTATAGGTTTGGAACACCCTTCCTAGCATTTGAAAACTTATTATTCGCTAAAGAGTCAAACGCCCCACATGTTACAGATTAGGGAAGCATACTCACAAATTTTCTGAAAGTTCTGCTTTTCTCTCAGAAACAGCAGGAAAATAAGATTTTGGAAGGATGTGTGGTTGGCTCATTCACCACTCAAAAATTTTGCAGCATCGTTTCTCTTCACAGTGATAATCGCTGATTTATTCACTGATTAAGGTTAGACTCTCTCAGGAAGAATTTGAATGATTGGAAGTGTCTAGGACTTGGGAGTTGTTATCTACATCAAATATCTCCCTGGGCCACCAGAAAGTGGATTCCATAATGTGGCGAGCACACCAAATGTCTTTGTTTGGTGAAATCATGCCACAAGATGTTCTCTTCTAATTTTTTTTTTTTTGAAGAATACAAGACAGTCTTTTAATGGTAACAGTGATTCTTGGCCTTAGAAAAAAAAGGGTCAACAATGCTCCCTTGAAACTATACTGGTTCTCCGGGTTAGTAGGGCAAGGAAGGCCTGCCTCACCCAAAGCAATCTTCAGAGAAGAGGATGTCAACTTTGTTGCAGATGTCCTCTCTGTGAAGACCCTCCTGAAGATGCCTATCACCTCTTTCTCCACTGTGAAACCACATTTCAGTTGTAGAGTCTATGCCTTTCTCCACTCCAGAGTTTCTGAATTCTAATGTATTGGAACATAAGTGGACTAATGTGTCCCTCAAAATTTGGTATGTTATAGCCAAAGCAATTAGGTGGATTGTCTAGACAGGAAAAAACCACAGAATTTCTAAAGGAAAAAAGAGAAACATTCTTTGCCTTAAAGACCTAGTATTGTAGAAATAAATATAGCCTAGCTAGATTTGCTCCCTGTAATTATATTATAATCATGCAATTGATCTTCTTTCCTAGGAACAGGACAGTTAAACTTAGGTGTTTAAACCCCAATAGCTGAGAGAACAGTCCAATTCTGTTCTCTCTCGATTTCGCTTTCTTTCTCACATACAAGATACAGCTATCTTGTTAGATATGATCGGAGAAGTCCAGAACTTGTAATTATGTTTGTCACACCAACTTAGGGCCTCTTCTCATCTAATACAATACGTTATCACTATCAAAAAAAGAAAGTAACACATTCCCTCGCATGCAAGCCTAATTAGTTTACTTGAGTCAAGTATATGAAAATATTTCCGACTTTGGGAGCCGGTGAGGTTTGAATTCAGGATCAATGTTGCTACGATTCGGACTTTGGGTGCCGGTGAGGCTTGAATTCAGGATCTATGTTGCTATGATTCCATGTTGAAGTGTGTGACCAGCTAATGTAAAGGCTTAAGTTGGAGAGAGAGAACACATTTAGGTTCACAACAATTACACAAACAGATCATGGAGAGTGAGAGAGAGCCACCTACTTTTCATTATATATTCTTCTTTCATGATCATATAAATAATGAAGTGAAACACAATTAATTTTGCAACCTTTTTGTCTAGTGCACGAGTGAACTCAACAAGAGCTTGTACATCAGCTTCCTTTGCTTGAATTTGAGCAGCAACAGAAAGCTTTGAATATATCATCTGTTGCTGTGCAGTGGTTTCCATGACTCCAGATTTACAATGCATATCAGCTTCTGCTGAAGCCACCTGACCATCAAGGTACTCATAAATTATGTGGAAGGATAATATTAAGCATAAACAAAATATTACTCATCCTTCTTAATTATGTGAAAAAGAAATTGTCACACACACTAAGGAGAGTAATGGTCAATACTCTGAGGGTTTTCACAAGGTATATATCAATTATGGTATTACAGAGATTTTCAGATCAGGTATAAAATTGATAATCATGAAATCTACCAACTCTCATGTTGAATATATGGTTTTCCATTACAAGGTAAATCGAATTAAGATTCAGCTTTCTAAATCAGAAAGCTTAAATATAAAATCCTTTCTGTTTAGGTGGCCTACTTTGACATAGTATTTAGCCTCAATTAACCAATTAGGATGTTTGATGAATCTGAAAATATACAAATAATAAAAGGTACATAAGGGAGAGTATGAGGAAAACCAACCTTTGTCTGCATCAGGAGATTACTGATGGGATGACTTGGTGGGGAGAAATGAGAGAGAACATATCCATTCTCCATGTTGTCACCAACTGGGAATTTCATAAACTCATTAGCTCGTTCATTCAAGTTGAACTCATTGAAACTCTCCAAAAACTTATCAACACCATCTGCATGTCTTCTCAGAGATGTGGGCATGTTTTCAAATGGATTTAGTGGCATGCATTCATAGTCCTGCCAGAGCATAAAATGTTCCCATAAGTCATCAGTCCAGAAAACAACCACTGGAGAACCAAAAGTACTGAAATACCAATTCATACACACGTTATGAACCAAGGACCCAAGCTATTTACGAGGGCTAATAAGGTTTGTCTTCCAACAGGAAAAAGAGATTAGACGCAAGAGTGTAATACATTCGTTCGTTGAGTAATCCATTTAATTTAGTTATGTATTTCTTATTTCTTTTTTCTCGCATTCAGAAGCATCCTCAGAAGAGGTATTAGAGTTGCCATATTTGGAGGATAGGACCAATGTGAATACATTTGGGACTTACTTTAACATAGCCTAACTACTAAGTTTATTTCTCCCACTTTATGAGATGGCTTTGAAAGGAACCCGGAAAAAAAAAAACAATCAACTACTCCTAAAACCAAGCTAGTTGAAATTGGCCATATGAATATTTGTACCCGTCAGCGGTCAGCCCTATTAAAGCCTACCTTATTCAAATGGTAAATCATGTCTTAAAGAAGGCAAATGAGAAATTCTAAAACTAAAAGATTTCTTTAAATTTTACACTTACTCTTGTACAGTGAACCAACAAAGAGTATAACTCTAGTCAAACTTCGCACCTAATGCAAGTGTAATAGAAACTAAACCTTAATTCTAAACTAGTTGCAATTGCTTATATGGATCCTTTGATTCCATTTGTGCTCGATATTTTAGCTAATACCCTAGGGCGATCAAGGACACGTATGACGGCGCCAAGACCCGGGCAAGGACTGGGGAAGTAGGATAGACTCAGAGCATTTCCTAGTAATGATGAGGTTGCACCACGGATCAACTCTTAGCCCGTGTTTATTTGCCTTCTTGTTGGACGAATTGACACAACACATCCAAGGTAAGGTGCAATGGCATATGTTATTTGTGGGTAACACAGCTCCGACTAACGAGACCCCTGTGGAGGAGTTAACGCTAAGCTGGAGGTGTAGAGACAGACCTCGGAGTCTAATGAGTTTAGGTGGAGAAGAACTAACATAGGATATTCAGAGTGCATGTCCATTGACATAGCATAAGAGACTAGTGTAGAAGTAGGGCTTGATACACAAGCAGTCCCAAAGAGAGTCTCAAGCATCCTGGCTCAGGAGAAAGGATTCCTACTGGTGAGGGGTGGATGAAATGGAGGCTTACCACCAGAGTCTTATGCGATAAGAAGGTGCTAGCAAAACTTAACGGCAAGTTCTATAGAGTGGTGGTTAGACCTAGTATGTTGAATGCGGTGGAGTATTAGTCAATCAAGAAATCTCATGTCTGGAAGATGTATTACAGAGATGAAGATGCTAGATGGATGTGTGACCATATAAGAGGGATAGAATTAGAAGAAGATACTCAAAGCAAGGTAGGAGTGGCCTCAGTAGAGGACAAATTGCAGGAAGCAAGGTTGCGATGGTTCAGGCATGTGAAGAGGAGATGTATGGATACTCCAGTGCAGAGGTTGGCTACGGATGGTTTTAGGCAAGGTAGAAGTAGGCCGAAGAAATATTGAGGAGAAATGATTAGACAGGACATAATGCAGTTGGAGCTTACTGAGGGCGCGCCTTAGATAGGTGGTTGTGGAGGATACGAATTGAGGTGAAAGGTTAGTAGGTCGTTGAGTGTTATCTTGCTTATATTTCCTTACTTGAATTCATACTATTTACTCAAGGAGTTTCTCATCCCTTGATGTCTATTATTACCTATTGCTTCGTGCACTTCAATTATTGTGTTATTTACATTTCTTTTTTCAGCATGCTCAAGGTCTGTGTACACCCTACCCAACCCTACCCTACCCAGATTAATAAACCGACCTAAAAATTTGCTCATCTATAAGAAATTCCTATATGATTTATACCACAGTTGTGGGGTTACACAAGGTATGTTGTTGTTAACATAGACTTCAAGAGATTATACACCCTTTGGTACAACTTCACCAATATGATATTAGATCTCTTGGGCCTTTTCTATCATCTTCAATGATCATATTGTTGCACCTAAGGAAAAAAGCATATGTTGGTCTATGTAAGATGTTAGTCAAACCATCTAAAGATACATTCTCATTTTACCCTGTGTGTGTGTTACTTGCACCACTGTAATCATTTCTAATCTTGTTCCAGTCCTGGTTCCAGAATATAGTATGAGCATATATTAAACAATAATGAATTACCATGACAAACTCAACCCCAAGCTCAGGTCGGTCAAACTGAACACGACATCTGGAGCGATCAACTGTTAGCACATTCCCATCATGAATCTCTCTTGTTTTTGGATGAATAGCAATGACACGCTGCCCAACTGACAATGGCCTTGCAAGATCTGTAGGTAGCCCTTCTCTTTTACCTTCACGAAGTTCATTATAATGTGTTCTGACAGATTCTCGGTATTGATTAAGCTTCTCCTTTTCTTCATTCAAAAATTGCTCAGAGAATCGGCGTGGTCTTCCAAGAGAACTACATAAAGGTGAGAATTCAATGGACCATCATTAACATACAAATAATGCACTTACTTAATATTTAGGATTTGCCCAGGGAATAGAAACTTCAAGCTGCAGCGAAGTTGAGAAACTACCTTCTTATGACACCCCACTCAACACGAGTTAACCTTGGAACATGTCCCAATCCAACATGATTAAGGTACTCCACAAATTCCCTTTGGGCAAACCAGGGGTAGTCAATCGCACTGTAGAACCACTCATAGATACACCAACTTCGAACCTGATGTTTGGAAAGGCAATTGGAAACCTTTTCCTGCGTGCGACGTCTTCAAGTTAAATAGTGACCATATCACGAAGATGCACTACAACATGGACAAAGGTGCATAACTAACCTTAAGACAGAATGCTTTGTCATGAAATGCAGTGATGGATGCACTGGTATCATCCAAACTTTTATCATGACTCTTCAAATTTTTTTGTCTTTGAGGTTTTTTCAGATCCATCTTGCGCCTGCTTCTGACTTTAACAGGTAAATTAACCTGGTTTTCTGCAGGAATCTGTGCAGTTGATTGAGCTGAATCACTTTGTTCTGTTCTTGGATCTGCACATGATGCATGCTCCTGATCTTTGATTAATTTCGGTGATACGCTCTGATTGGATCTTTTACCCTTATTGGTGGACTTCTTTGGTAATTCTTTTGCCTATAGGAGAAAATAGATCACGTCAAATTAGATACAGAGCAGCTCATGAAGGTATCCAATCTGGCAAAATGTTTAAGGCAATGGCTCAAGCATATGTCTAAACCTCTACACAATCATTTGAAATAGACAAAAATAAGAAAATCACCTCAGCTTCCTGAGAGTCGGTGACTTCATTGTTGATATAACCTTCAGTTTTTCGAGCCTGAAAGATTATCGGCAGCATTGTTACATATCATTTACCTCTCAGTTTATTGATTAGGGATGCAAAGCTACCTCCTAATACCTTAGACGACAATGCTTTCTGTGCCCTCCTCACCTGCTTTGTTTCCGGAACAGCACTAACATCAGTAGGTCTAACTTTTCCCTGCTTTGGTGTCTTGCTGGAAATAACTCCAAACTTTGACACAGGTTGACTCCATCTTGATCCGAACCCTGCTGATCCACGTTTGTCTCTTTGTTTGTTTGCAGGCAATGCTTCTAAGGAGCCAGATTCATCAACATGATCATCAATTGCATCGTTGACCAAGATCATTGACTCTGAAACAAAAAATAAATAAATAATCTAATATACTCACAATTCCGACAGGGAAAAACGACTGAAAAATCAAGTAAAAACACATAAACTGCGATCAAGACACAGGATAGTCACCACAAGCTTCAATTTTTTATTAAGAAAAAACAAATAGTAAAAGAAAAAACAAACCTAAACACCGGAAGTGAAAAGCACAAGATTAGCAACATCAGAACATGATAAGATGGAAGAACCCACACTTGGGTCTACGAGCTCCAGGATTTTAAACTTGCTTCAATATATTCAGAATTCAGCATACTTTAGTGATGACTTACCATCAAGATCCTAAATCTGCGACCTCTTTAAACTTTTCCTAAATAATTCACAGGATAAATCCTGATAGCTGAGATCAAAGTAAATTTAAAAATCTTAAGTTCCAAATAACAAGATAGAAGACCTGAAATGTATGACCACCAATGGTTGTGGCAGTGGAATGTAAAGGTTCCTCCGTCTTTAACCAAACTTTCGGGTTCGACCCTAGGGAATGGAGACCTCATTGGTACGAAAAGTTAATCCCCACCCACCCCAACCTAACAGCGAGCTTCAATCAGCCAAATATGGACTAGTGTGGCCAATAGGGTCCAGACACTAAATGGTTAACCAAAAAAAGCATAGAGGTTAAAAGTCATTAAAAAGCCAGGCTGACACAGCGAGAATGTGAAAGGGGGAGAGAGATACTACCAACACCCAGCATCACTCCATTAGTCAAACAAGCAAGCTTCCACACAAGGATCTATAGAAACAAAATATATATCCTTACCATCTTCATTTTCTGTTGTTGGCATCATTAGGGACAAATCAGCCAAAGTTTGCAGAGCATCAAAAGGGGAGTCTTCGTCTACAATAAAAAGAAAAAGAAAAAGAAAATTAGCAGATTTATCCTCTAGGTTAGATCATTCTGCCAAGATATATAACAGCTTTCCGAGCTGGCAAAATTAGCCCATGAAATCATAACCCGCTCAAGTTTGGGCTGATTATTGACCAGCCCATCAAAGTTTGCATTGATATCTAGCCCAAATTGATCTTATGAAAAATCTAGCCAAAATATTTTCAAAAACATCTTATTTTATTTGATATATAAGACATAGTAAAAATAAAGAAAAATAGTAATTTTATAAGGTACTAAAAAATTATAAAAGAATAAATAAAGCAATTAAAACTTAGTAAGAGTTGTCGGTTGGGTTATTTACCCCACTCAATTATTAATTAGCCCATTTTGACGTGCCCAAATTCACCCTAACCCGCCCATTTGCCACCTATAGTTTCAATCATATAATATTAAGTTTACTTTCTTATTTTTTGAGATTCGCATGATAACAGCTTTACAATCAATTTCTTTTTGTCACCAAAATAGCATGCGGCTTCTCATTGAAATAACAAAACTCGGACAAATAATTCCTGCTTTACAACTAGGAAAACAAAGGCAAACTAATGAGAGAAGAACATACAGTATTTTGAAAAAATATCAGAATATCAATGGATCTCCTAAGCCCTAAGTTGTCCAGTACTTGCATTTCAGACTCCTTTTATCCACCTTTTCCTGATGTGTCTAAGCCTTTTGCAGATGAAGCAACTCCCTATAGATTAATGTCATGAAAGTAGTATTCTGATCTAGTGCCAGCCAAAGTAAAGCCTTGTCAGGTGAAAAACTGGAGCAAAGGAAGAAATCCCCGAGAATGGCAATACAGCTTAGCTTACTTCGACTTCGACGGCATAAAGGAAGAGAGTGTTGAAAGGCTTGGGCAACTTTATTTGATGGTTAGCGTTAAAGGTTTAGTTTTGATGAGACCGAATTAATGTACGTGTGTGTTTTACATGTGCACGAGTACAGGAAAATTCTATGAAGGGAAGTTGACTTACTAAAAAAGAAGTTTAAGGGGAAGAAAACAAATAATAATCTTCCAACACTCATTTACAGGAAACTTCCTATCAAGGTGGGAGAAGGAAAAAAAAGAAGGGTTAGCAAGGATTCACACGCAAGCACTAAGGAAAGAAGACGATCAGGATTTCAGTGCATCAATTAAGGCACATCGAAACACATCTATGGAAACAAGTACCACGAGCTCAAGTTCATTGAAACCCTAGAAGCAATGAAGCTAACCAGTTGGTCGAGAAAGGTAATGCAGATCATCACATCAACATCAAAGAATGGAACAATTGATTTTGCTGATAACTAAATCAGTTCAAATGAATGTTGAAGTGAATCTGATTATCCTCAAAAGTCCAATCAATACGTATTTCTTCTTTTCTTCTTCAGTTTTCTTCTTCTTGTGTTTCTTTTCCTTCTTCTGCTTAAGACTTTAGTGTTACTTCGACCTGTCTTTTTCCTCACTGTCTTGACTTTTATTTTGTATGTTTCTCATTCAAGTTCTACACTTTTAGTATCTACTATCTATTTTCAGTTTTTGAATTGAAATATTTGCTAATATGTTATTATAAGATTTTGATTATTTATACACGGATTTTTTGGTATTATTGAGGCTGTACTCTAAAAAGGCAAGCGCCTCGCCGCTCGGGCGAGGCAGACCCTTCTCGCCTTTCTTCATCCAAAACACTGATGTTGACTGTTTTATGTAAGTACTTACTAGGTTGGCTACTCTAATGCTAAACTTGAATCTCAAGGAAGATCTTATGGCTTCCACCATGTGCACTGTAGAGAAAATTCGTGATACTACAAAGAAAACAGGTGTTTGTGCTTCTCGTCTCAGGAGAAAAGCTGGATATGGTGATCAAGAAAGATGTCAAACATTTTGGAGACCTTTCCACCAAAATGTCTAACAAGTTTGAGGAGATCTGTGGTGTTGTTGGCACAAAGTTTGATGCAATGAAGGAATCCTATTGTTAACACCCTAGTGTACATTCTTAGGCCCCATTAGATGTTTGTCTGGATTGTTTTAAACTTTGTGTTTTCTGAACATAAGTCCAGCTGATTATTATTTTGCCTGTTTTGCTGCTTTCACAATCACTTTTTGCTCGTTTTATGCATTGTGTAAGAACTATAAGTCTATATTTGTGGTAGCCTCTCTGTTATTTGTGGTGGCACAAACTCCCTGTTTATTGATGGCAAAGGGGATAAAAACGAGCGCACAAAAGAGTCAAAACTTCAAGGGGGTACAATAAGTGCTCTCATTCAGGGGGAGTAAAATAAGGAGAAATCTACCTAGTATGCCATCCCGATAAGCTACTTAACTCATTTAACAACGTTGTATTTAAATTCCATCTGTAAACAATATTTAAGTTTTTAAATTACAATATATATCTTCTTCAAAAATATATTCTTGAATTGAATATTGTAAGTTTTGAATATTGAATGCTAGAGTTTGTAATTGAATATTATAAGTTTGATTTGAATATGGTAATTAATTTTCTAAATATTAATTACTTCACTTTTGATTTGAATATTGTAGTCTTTTTTAATATTGTTGTTTTTATTTGAATAATGTGGATTTGAATTGAATATTGAAGTTTTTATTTAAATGTTGTATTTTTTTCTTGAATATTCTAGTTGTTCGAATACTCATTTTTAACAAAATACTGTAGTTTGTAGTTGAATATTATAAGTTTGATTATTCAATATGTATTTTGTTCTTATATATTTTCTAATGGTGGCATGGTAACAGTTGTCTATTTTCAGGCATCAATTGTTAATCGATGCTAAATTTTCGGAATATTAACCCACAAAACACGCCGCCACCAGTTTTATATTTTTATTACGCTTGGTATAGGATGTCAATATTTATAGGATTTTCTATGTAATTACAATAATTATGTATATTGTGAAAAGAGAATCAGTAAGATGTATAGTTATGTTTTTCCTCTAAACTAAGTGCTTACATTTAAGGGGAATCAATTCACTGCGAAGTCTAGAGATATTACAAACAGAGAAGTTGACTATGAGTAATAAATTTCCAATTGTCGTCATCAAAAAGGTGGGAGATTGCTAGTGTGTAGTTTTAACGAAGAAAAACTAATATACATGTGCGTTTTGAATGTGCATGTGCAAGAATACTGGAAAATTCTATAAAGGAAAGTCGACTTATTAAAAGAGAATTTGAGGGAGAAGAAATTAAATGAGTATCTTCCAACACTCATGGAAAACTATCAATCAAGATTGGCTAACGAAAATAAAGAAATAGCAAGGACTCACACGCAAGTGCTAAAGAAAGAAGACCCAACAATTCTTAAAGGTAAGATTCACATCTATGGAAACAAGCACTAAGAGCTCAAGTTCATCAAAACTCTAGACGGTACAACGAACCAATTTTGAAGATATGCTCAACATAACTTGACCCAACAATCCTTAAAGGTCAAGATTCACATCTATGGAAACAAGTACTACGAGCTCAAGTTCGTTAAAAACCAAGACGGTCACAAGCTACAATGAACCAAGTTTGAAGATCTGCTCAACATAACTAACGGAAAGCATTAAACTTATTCTTGAAGAGATCAATCTAACTTCTCTTTCCAAAGATCAAAACTCTTGGATTGCCATCTCCGTCAAGAAGTTCAAAGACTACTTAAAGTTATTCGAAGAAAGATGGAAGATATACTTTCGTCTAAACCTTCTCAAGCTCCTTTGTTCTCCTCTTAATAAGCATAGTATTTCATCTAGATTTATTGTGTACCCGAAAACAAGAACAAAAGATATGGTTGGTGAGGCATTGATCGAAAGTCATGAGAAAAGAGATTCGTACACAAAAAAAAAAAAAGAAAAAAGGATGATATTGTTGGTGAGGCATTGATCAAAAGCCACGAGAAAAGAGATAAGAGTATAACCGTTAGAAATACACTATATCACAATTGTATAAGTCAAATCTCAAAGAGCTAAACAAAGAACACCTTTACAACCCAAGGGAAATGGACTAAGATGCACATAAGATCCCAATGTCTCTTTACTTTATGCTCTTTTAAGTGTTCTTTATTGCCTTCCTAAATAGTTGACTAGAAATCGAAAGAAAGTCCAAATCACCCATACACACCTCTTGCACTTCCATTAAGCAGTTAAGAAACCTATAGATGTGTTTTCTTTTGTAAAAACTTTTATCCATCCATTTTAATGGCATGCCAAGAATATCAGGAGAAGGGTGAATGGAGGAGTAATCTGTACTAGACATAAAACAGAAGGGGTTGTAAGGGGGTGATATTTGAGGCTTACTATAACACCCTAGGTGAATTCCACATGATAAAATACAGAAGAGATATGGATATATAAGAAAGCAAGCCTTAAGCCTTAAGACCCTGGCAACACATTTTAAACCCCTGCGGGCCTAGACCCAAAAGTGGACAATATTACTAGTGGGTTAGACTATAACAAATGTGGTATCAAAGTCATTATGCGTGCAACCTTGAACAATGCTGGGAAAAACCTCAGCGAGGACACTAAGTCCCTAAGGGAGGTGTATGTAACACCCTAGGCAAATCCCATATCGACAAAACATGGGAGAGATGTTAGGTGTATAAGGAAGCAAGCCTTAGACCCTAATGATGCATTTTATACCTGTACAAACCAAGGCCCAAAGGAAACAATATCGCTAGTGGGCTAGCTGTCACATTAACACAGCTTTCTACTAACGAACATAGAGATACGATACGATACAATATGCATGCATGTACATAGAAATTGAAAGAATAAATGGCCATTGTGATGAACCTAAAGATTGCCGGTCTCTTCCCAAGGGAATTAGCCTAGTTGGACTTGGGTTAGTGGAATAGCAACCACTCATACTTATTGATCAGCCATCTCATCAAACTAGGCCGAATGTCCAAATCCTATTAGGGACTCGAGTTTCCTTCTGTTTCCAAGAGTATATTCCCTTCCCCTTTTTAAATTAATGGTGAGAGATAAAACAGAATAATCAAAGAGGAATTAATAAAACAGAATAATCAAAGAGGACAGAAAGGAACATATATAATGCTGTTAAAATTACTGGAATGGAAAGTTCTGATGAACAGTAATCTTACAATTTAATTATTTTCAGAATTCAGTAATTTATAGAACTTTGTAATACCTCTCCTGAAAAACATCTTTTTGCTCCTCTTTCTAGGGCCTTGTAAGGAGGTCCTTGAATTCTTTTCATCTGAGGCCTCCATTTCAAGTTTACCCCTCACCGTGCGCAATCTTTGACCTTCTTCTGTACCACTACATGCCTCTTTGATATCATCAAAATGGTTGTCACCATTATCAACTTCCAACTTTTCGCCATAAGGTCTTCTTCCCTTCTGTGCTGATCGACTAATGGTTTCAGTTTCCATCAAATCAGTTTTATACCGCAACAGCTCTCCAGTGTCTGCTTCCATGCTTCCCTCTTCTTCGTCCACTTCATTACGGAGAAGCTTTCCATCGCCCATACCCATTTTAACACGCTAGTTGAGAAAACAAATAAGAAAATATCAAAAAAGTTGATCACATAGTTTATGGAGATACGTCACAACATGAAATGAAACTTGAACACTACCTTTCTTCCAGCAGTCTCAACAGGTGAGGACATAGCACTGTCTGTCCAACGATTAAGTGTCTGAGAGACCTGAGGAGAACCAGCTCTTTGTGAAGCTTCTGTTAAAGCTAATGCTATCTTCACATCATCATCAGTGTCATCTGCCTGAAGTTTCAAACTCCGCCTACTTGGAGAAAAAGACTTCTCACCCATGGGATTTTCATGTGAAAAAGAAACAGGAAAGCGTGGGGTTCTTTTTCCAACGGCACGAGGCCGACTTCCTGAAAAGCAACTCCAGCAAAACTTCATCAATAGTATTATGCATGACAAGGGCTCAATCCTTGGAAAAAAGAAGAAGAAAATAGGCTTCTATCCTGGATTCCAGATACATATTTGAAAAGCAATATTTTGTTTGTCAACATTCAAAGCAGTCAAGCCTCCATTCAGTGAGTAAATAGATCATGTGAAGGCAGCTAAAAGAAATGAAACCCTGAGAAAAGCTACTACATTGCATGCAAGTAAGATGCACTGATGACAGCAAAATGTACGCAAGAATAACAAGTGAAAAAGATCCTAGTCTAAGTCCAGCCAGGAGATTCTTTAAAGATATTTAATTCTTTTTTCAACAGGAATAATTCTTCATTTATTTTATCCCTTTTGTTTTGTTGCGAGAGGGGTAGAAAGGACAACACACCTCCTGAACGCTTCTTCTTCAACAAAGTTAAACAACCATGAGTAGCTGCTAACGTTGGGGATGACACCTCATATGTTTTAGAAACATTAGGCTGAATCTTAACCCGAGGACGTTTTTGAGGTTTTCTAGACGTTCCAGCATCCTCATTACTTTCTTGCTCACTGTCACTTGCTGCCTGACATCCAATAGAGAAGTTACTTCAACAGAAAAATACACAAAACTAAAACTTTAGGTACAATAATCCACACTGGGACTCAGAAGCCATGAACAAATATAAAATAGCATCGATCAGATACTCGCTTCTCTTTAGAAAAGTTTTTGTAGTCAACAATCAAAAGTCAGAACAATGCTTTGCTACGGCCTAATGCATAGAATCATCTTTCCTGATGTTTATTTAGAAACAGTTTGCAAAGAGCTTTCTGTTCAGGACAAACGGCATTTTTCAAATGAAGTATACGAGCAATTCCATACACTGATGCAATGAAGCTAAAATCCTGGTATCTCTCATGTGCAACACTACTCCCTCAGCTTGAAAAAAATAGGAACGGGAAAAATAAGTTTGATGAGTGTAGAAGGGAGTGAGAGATGGCAGATAAAACATATAGTACACACATGTTCCTCTTGCTCAATACTCTTAAATCTCAAACCTTACCAAGTTGCAGTAGTGATCAGTCATCATGGCAATCAACCCAACTACAGATGCAGTCCCCTCTGGAAGAGATAAATAAGCCTGAAAATACAGTAGAATAGACTAGGTAATTTTCATCTTCATTTTGTATAACTGAATATATTCATGCAGATTAATTATTCATGGTCAGTTGTTCTAAAAATTTTAATCTTATAATTATATATCCACATCAGAATGATCAAATTGATTGTTCAAATTGTTGCTGACAAGATGATGGAAAAAAATAACCAGACCATGAGTAATGATTTTTCTTTAGACAGAGACAATAATTTACGACGATTATTATGGCAAGTGATGCTTTTATGTATATAACCATGCAAGCATAAAATGACCGCAAGCTAAGTGATAATTCTTTTTTACCCCAAAAAATTAGTCCAGGAGATGATTCGAATTCTCTTCTGAAAGATATAGCTCTTTCTTAGTGACATGCGCTTCACCAGGAAACAACAGTTCTCTATTTTAAGTGCAATGGAGTATGGAGAACTGTTCCACTGTATTAATGCAACATACTAGCATCAACAAGAAATGAACAAATCATTTAACCCACTAATAACACAGATTTATGAAGCTGAGAATCATTTTGATGCAAATCTTTTCAAGTAATATCAATTACCCACGGGATTGCTTTGTTCCATATAAGGAGCCAGAAAAGTAAAATAAAGTAGCACGCAAAAGTCGACTGAGATGACATGGAATCTGGGTACTGCCCAAACAGAGAGAGAAGAGGATAGGCCAAATTAAGGAAACTAAATGAATGATAAAAGTGTTAAATTTCTAGTTACAGCAGAATAAAATGTTATAAAAGAAAGAAAGAAAAGAACACAAGTCATTATTTTTGATAGGTGTAATATAATAGTCAAATATTATTGCTAACAGATATAGTCCTCCTGCAAAAGCTGGGGACTTTGTTATTTCCTTTTAACAGTTTCCTTCTTTTTTCCTACTAGTTGTTTTTATTTTTATTTTTGAGAAATCTGAACAGATAAGTATTCCTTTCCCACCATTCTTGAGGGGACACATCAATTTTACAGGGTACAAAACAGAAATTGTGTGTATGAAAGTGCTTGATTATGTGACAATCTCAGAGGACTCAAGGAACAGTACTTTTGGATGTCTAAAATCTATGCAGCAGATAGTACAAAATAACAAACAGAAAGTACATAATAGACTGCACCTCATACTAAAACATCCACAGGCGTCTAAGATACAAGAACGATGCACATATCACCATATTAGCAATCATGACCGCACAATAAAAAGACTAAATTATTTCAACAGTAAGACAGGAAACAAAGGCTATATGGACAATTGCAGGGAACGTAAAATAATTGCCTACCAGAAAAAGAGAGTGAATATCAGATGAATACAGCCCCACAAAATACACAACCCTAACCAGATTCTTATTAGAGTATTGTGCACCTCAACTCACTTATAATGAATAATGTCACAAGTCAATAACATGAAGCGGTAGAACAAGATTCTCACAGATGGGCTCTCTCACCATGCAATCAGTATAGATGACATATAAATCCAGCTATAAATCAGCAGGAACATAGTTCGGAAAATGGATAAGAAGATGAAGATAAGCATTGCCTATCAAAATATATCACTTGATGATTTCATAAGCAAAGAGGATTTAATTATAAGATGTGTGTGACTTTGTTATCTACATTAAGAGCCTACCCTGTTCATCGTGTAAAGAACTTCCACCATCTCTGCAGTTCGGGGTTTCACTGCACCAGCAACCTGTAATAAGTATAAAGCAGCTTTCAGAGGCAAGCATTAGAGATCAAGCAACAGCAAATATATGCAAGTTACTGGGGATATGCAATAAACTTCAATAAATGGATATACTTTGAATTTGGACAGACCTTTTTCCAATCTTTACCATACTTGCGGTATGCTTGATAGAAGTGTGTCAGGTCTTCATCACTCCACTTGGGACCTAGCATGTCGGACAACTTCCGCTTCTACAGTTTAATAGAAAGTGTTAGAATCCTTAATTATAGGGATTCCTTAATTATAGGGATTTTTCCTTAATTATAGGAATTCCTTAATT
>JAPFFP010000012.1:20106703-20124782 GCA_026153255.1 Solanum medicagineum
CTTCCCCATCGAATCCTAGGTTGGGCATACATAACCTTCTTCTTCTTAACTCTCTTGATCTCCACATCCATCACTAATAATAATCATATATATATAATGACATTATTCTAGTAACTCTACTTTATAGGGTTATTTCGGTATTTCAACTTTCTAAGTTTTTTGTTCCCACTTTTAGTAATATATATATATACATAAAATTACTAAAGGTAGAATTGAAAAAGTTGGTTAATTGTTTCTTAATTCTTTAAAAATTGACAACTAATTTAAGACAATTATTTTTAGCAATCCTGACAACTAAATTGAAACGGAGGGAATATTATCTATGCACTATATATATAATTTATGAATTTTTATTTAAACTTATTTTTCTTATTTTCCCCCAAAATCAATCAAATTACATATTCATTCCATTTTCTTCTTGAACCATTCAACAATATGCTCTCTTTCCTTTCATTTGTATGCATGCAAAATATTTCCCCATTTCATTTCTCTCTAGAAAAATAATGTCATTTTCCATTTGATTGATTTTTCTCCAATTTATCTGCCATTAGAAACGAATTAATTCATCAAAAATAGGATAAAAGGGATCGATCCATCGATCAATGGGACAACAAACGTTGATCTACAGTTTCGTTGCTAGAGGAACAATAATTCTGGTGGAGTATAGTGAATTCACAGGAAATTTCAGCAGCATTGCCATCCAATGTTTGCAGAAGCTACCGCCATCTAGTAACAGATTTTCGTATAATTGTGATGATCACACCTTCAATTTCCTCTCCGATAATGGATTCAGTCAGTTTCATTTATTCGCGATATGAACTTTATATTATATATGCTTGATCTTGATCAATTGGATCTATTTGATTTTGTTTTAAAGTTTGTTATTGAGTTAAATGTGCATTGCATGATGGTCGTTATTGAATCTAAGGCATTGGTTTGTTTCTATACAATCATATATATATGACATTTGTAGAAGAAATTGGTTTGTATTATAAGATTATAAGTTTGATTTGCATAGTAAAAATGTGACCTAAAGCAAGATGAGAAAATTACGAGGCTTCAGGTTCAAAATTTAGCAAAGATAAATATATTAGGTGACTTTTTAGCGTTGATGAACAAAGTTATTCAATAGCTATACAGAGTCAACTGAAAAATTATATTTATGTGCCAATATGTACCAAAAAAGATTAATAAAGTCGAAGGGTTAAAATTACCCCTGAGCTATTTGAAACGGTTTTAGTTTTAATTGTCATCCATGCCTTTTGTCATTGTCTTTGTGACCGAATTCTACATATACCGCTCTCTCAGCTCAAAATGTATAACATTTAAATTCTGAATCCGCAATTGATCTCTTTTAATTAATTTTGATACTTGCAGCCTACTGTGTTGTGGCTACTGAATCTGCAGGCAGGGAAATTCCTCTTGCTTTCTTGGATAGAGTGAAAGATGATTTTAGCAAAAGATATGGTGGAGGCAAAGCTGCAAATGCTGGAGCTAAAAGCCTCAATAGGGAATATGGGTACCTTCATTTTCAATTTGTTTGTCTTATTTTTCCGTTTTAGTCTGTTTCAAAAGAATAATACGGTGTCATTCATTGTAGGTCAAAACTAAAAGAGCACATGAAATACTGTTGTGAGCATCCTGAAGAAATCAGTAAGCTTTCTAAGGTCAAGGCTCAAGTTTCTGAAGTTAAGGGAGTTATGATGGAAAACATTGAGAAGGTAAAATTTCTTCTTTTGTTGGCATCATGATGTCACCTGACACCACCTCGTCGGAAAAATTATTCAAACAAGCATACATAAGCAATTGACATCTAGAACATGTTCATGTTCTGAAAAAATTTCAATTTTTTCATTTTCTGTTTGTTTAATATCAGGTTCTTGACCGTGGTGAGAAGATTGAGCTTCTAGTCGATAAGACAGATAATCTTCGATCACAGGTTAGCTCATAATGCAGCATGACCATATTTTTGAGCAACTCTATCCATATGCTTAGATTTTCATGGTTTCACTGAACAGATTTGTATGGAGCAGTGTATACTCCTTTTGTCATTAACTAGAGGTCTTTTTCAGACTAGGGGGGTCCTAATACGGGAACCGGACCCTTCAAGAAAAAGTTTGTAATATGTTCTTTTATGATTTTCAGGCTCAGGATTTCAGACAACAGGGGAAAAAGATAAGGAGGAAGATGTGGTATGAAAATATGAAGATAAAACTGCTTGTTTTTGCTATCATCTTGGTCCTGATTCTCATTATCATTTTGTCTATCTGCCCTGGCTTCAAATGCACTTCGTGAATTCAATCTTTAAGGTTCTTATCGTCGAACTCATTTTACCTCTAAATGAGTTCAGACTTCAACATTTCTTGTAATCTTGGCAGTTTTTCAGACACATGTCTATGTTCTATGTCAAAAATACTGCTTTCAGTTGAACCAAATGGTCAGGTTCGCGGACCATTATTGATGTTAAAGATTACCAATCAGTCAGAATGTTTTTCTTACAACTGGAGTTTTAGCTCATGAAAAGTTGGATTGGCTTGTGTTTGATGTAATCTATAGGGTAATCTAGAGTTGGTTTATTTCCATTCTCTTTCTTGAAATATTCTCTACATTTTTTGGCCCTGTTTCTCGTAAAAAAAAAAAATCTATAGAACAACTTTTTAGGCAATAGCAGTGGCGGAGCTAGGAATCCTAACAAGGAATAAAAACTTTGTGTCAAGTCAAACTAGGACAAACAAAGTGAAACAGCAGGGAGTATATCCATGATGTACTTGTAGGAATTAACCAAGAGTCATTTAAGGAACTTTTCTTATATATAGAACAACTATTGCCATATTTCATTTACAATCATAATAAGAAAATGAGGTTTGTAGATGTAGTAACTCACTCTTGTATAATACATTAATATAGGGAATCAACTATATGGATAATTCGAGTTCGACCATTTGATGAGAAGGGCCATACCTTTAAGCATTTGAGTCAGGAATCTTGGCAAGGCATGGTTCAAAGGATTCTTCTCCTTTTCATTCTGGTCGAAACTCAATTCCTTGAACGATGAGGCCACCTTTTGCAAAGAGACGCCTAATTTCCATCAATCTCGCTTCAACATCTCCATCCTCTCCTGCATCATTGAAAAAATTTCCCATTTCTATTTCCATCCATCCATCATCTCTTCTCTTGGATTGATTCTCACCAGATCCTTCTTGTCTTGAAAGACTAACAACAGTAGCTCGTTCCTCAGCATCATTGTCGCTCTCACAATTAACAAATCTAACAAATGCATTGGCAGTTTCAAGGCCATAGAATCCGCATGCCAGTTTGAACACTAGATAAACAACATATTTGGTTCTTTTTGACAGTAGTCGAGTTTCAATCTTCCCTCGCAAATCAAGCCAACAAACGAACCGAAGATGAGCCACTTCTGAAAATCTGCATAAAATAATCATGATCAGTATTTAAGCTTAATCAAGTAATTACTTTCTAAATTTATACTGCAAAAGAACAGAGAAAATATAAAACCTGGAGTCTGGGTGAAACGACCATGCCCAATAATGCGGTGTATCGCCCCATGAAATAGTAAGTTCCCTCGCGGATACCATGAAACATTTCTTCCCAGTCTTCTTGTCCAATGAAAAACTCTGTGTTAACAGATCAAACCATAGATACACAGCACATCAGGAATAAATATAACGAAACACGTAAAAAAGGGGGTCCGAAAAATATATCTAGCTACATAAAAGCGAGTCTAGGACCCAAACCACCCAACAACCCTTACGGATGGGTCGATTCAGGCAGTGGCCTATTCTTACTAGGTCGGGCTGGGACCATCACAGGGCAATCCTACTCACTTGACATGACTAGGCACAAACTACCTGTCCATTTCCAACTATACACCATACACATCCATATCCATAGGGCGCTTTTCATTGACAATTAACAGAATTTTCCTTGTATTCGTGAAAATAACCATATCTACACCTAACATAAAGGAAACAAATCCATATACTTTTGATCTCTCATTTATTTATTGAATGAAGATCGTGGTCCTTGTGAAGTCTAATGAAACACAAATAACCAACGACAACAACAACCACCATCCCAGTGTAATCACACAAGCGTTGTCTAAGGAAGATGGTGTACATACCGACCTAACTCTTACCTTTGGCAAGAAAAACATATCAAAGCAAGCAAACACAACTAACCAACAACCACCATCCCAGCATAATCACACAGACCTTACTCTTACCTTTGCCAAATAAAACATATCGAAGCAAGCAAACACAACTAACACTTTACCAAATACAATGTACACTTCAAGCCCATTTCCCCCTAAAAAATCTAATTTTGATTAGTAAATACCATGTCATATGTAAATCAAGACTATTGGGTTCCTTGCAAAACAGTATCAATCTATGAAAAACTTCACTAGAGTTACTAATATACTCTCCTGTCCCAGTTCCTGTGGTACAATTGTATATTTTGAGATTCAAATTTTTAAATTTTAAAAATAAATTTACTATGAACTAGTATAACTCATAGTTTGATTCACACAACTGGTCATCGCGTCAATTAAACATAGAAATTACCAGTTTGCCTTCATCAATGAGAATTGGGTAATCACATAGACTAAAATAAACTTCTTTTTTGGAAGAACAATCCAATAGGGAATTTGAATTTGACTTAGAAATTATCTGTTGATAATCATCCGGCAAAAATTTCTCCCAAACGATGTCGGATCCAGCAGCTGAATTGAATCCTCGAGAGCTAGTAGATAACCTAGCCGTATCCTCCGGCGAAGTAAACGACAGAATTTCCGATAAGCAATCTTCCGGCAGCAACCCAAAATAATTCATCGGAAAATCAAAATTTTAACAATTTGCTGAAATTTTGACGGTATAAATATATACATACACAGAAATAGAAAATGAATACCTAGAAGCTTTGTAAATTTCTTTTATTGATAGTCACCATTGTATTTTATTGTTATTTTACTTATAATATTTATTTTAATTATTACTTAAATTTTATCCTTTAAATTCATCAATAATGATAAAAAGAACTCATTTTGTGTGATGACTGATTGATATGTTGTCTCGTTACTTTTATATCTTTTTCTCATTTTTATATTTATTTATTATTTAATGTCTAGGTCGCACTTTCTTGTTTCAAGCCCTGTCAAACCTTCCAGTTGAGCTTTTTCCTCTAGGGTACCCCTTACATTTTTTAAGGATCAATGGCATCTTACTCTTAATTATTTTATTTTATCATTTATCCTATCTTTTCATGGTATATATTGCGTATCCTATAATTTCTTATAGGTTTGTCATTCAAATTATAAATGTATGATATTATACAACAATGGAGAACGATACGATCTATTCAAATATTATATTTCACTAAAATATATAGTATGATACAATATAATATGCTATAATATATTATGAAACAATACGCAATAACATCCCAAAGTGTTAAAAGAAAAATGCAAGTTATGCCTTGTTAGATATTTTTAATAGTGTTAAGATTTTGAGAGAAAATTAAGTGAACTTGGCTTAAAATCAATAATATTAATAATATAATGTATTAAGAATAATTTTGAATTGATTTAGTAGGAATGAGTCAAATACTTTGATCGTGGAATCTTAGGCCCTAAGCTTTTAAAAAACAATGCGGCATTTTTTAAATCCAATCATTTTGCTACATTTTTTCCCGAGTTGTTGATTATCACCTGATCTCACACCAACGCCAAGTAATTTTCACATAAAAGACACTCGACACTTATCTAACCAAATACAATCAATTCTCTCTCGATACGTTCCTAGGAAAGGGAGCTATCAAACTAATCCAAATGAGACCAAAACAAAAGGCATAGTACGAGGAGGATCCTTCTCTTCTTCATTTCAAACGAAACTCAATTCCTTGAACAATGAGGTTGTTTTTCCAGACGCAATGCTTAATCTCCCATCATTCGCGCTTCAACATCTCTGTATTCTCCTGTATCATTGACAAAGATTATCATTCTTAATTCCATCCATCCATCACCTCTTCTCCTTGTCCTGATCACAAGAGACAACTTTAGCTCATCGCTCTGCTTCATTGTCACTCTCAGAATCAACAAATCTCACAACTAGCTTAACATTTCTTCCCTGTCTCTTTATCCAGTGAAAAACTCTATTGACATACTAAACGACTGGTACAAAACATCGTTTGGATATAAAAACAAACCAAAAAGGCTGAACAAAGGCCCGATATCACTCAACAGCCTTGGTCTGGCTCGTCACAGACCAACCACGCTTACTTGACATGACTAGCTACCAGAAAGACGGCCTGGATCCTGATCTCCCAACGGCTATCATGATTTACACCGTTTGACACATACATACCACACAATCAGTGACATACATCCCTTTTTGATAGACTTATACGTCCCTTTTTCACTATTAATGAATGTCATAAATGAGCATTTTCCCTAGTAGCTTGGTATCGATGATCAAGAAGAATCGGAGAGTTACAAAGGCTGAATTAAAGTTGTTTCTAGGAAGTGAAAATGAAATTGAACTACATATGATAGAAAATCTTGTGAATCAAATATTGTATTGATGATTCACACGGCCCGCATGCTAGTTCATACAATGCGTCACCCGCTCTTATATTTGTAATAACTTGTCTTGAATTCAATTAAATGTTGATGGAAAAGAACCATAACTATGTAACCCTATTCCTAATAGATTGACCCCAAAATAGCATATCCAAATTATAAGAAAGCCTTTAGACGCTACAATTGCAGAATTTGCACCCCGCAAATTTCTATTTGTTCGAGTATGTAAATAAATTGCAAATAGGATCTAAGTAATAAATGCCCAAGTTTCTTTTGGATCCCAATTCCAATATGACCCTCTTCTTTTTTCTTTGGAAAAAGCAGTAAGGAGTAAGGAGATTAAACTCTTGGATGAGACTAAACAGCTACCGACCGTTCCGACGCGCCCTATTAAGACCAAAAGCCTATCTCTAAAGTGGAGCCTAGTTTAAGCTGTCAAACAAGTGATGACTGAATGAAAGGAAAACCACTGGTAGGGATATGGAGAGAACCTGATCTAATAATAATTTGTTGGCAAAAATGTCTTCCAACGATGTTAGATTCTGCTGCAGACATAACGCTATGCATCTTTAGGCGACGTTAAGGAGAGAATTTTCGATATGCAATCTTCAGGCAGAAATCGGATTGTAACATAAAGACTACAAGATTTTGAAACTTCTTTGATGGACAGCCACAATCAAGTAGTCAACGAAACTTCTGATAAGTTTCTCAGATTCCAAAAATCGGAACTTTTTCTTAACAACAAAGAAATCAACAACATAAAGGACATTTATATCAAATCAATTAAAGAAATAAAAACGGAAACTATATAAGAAAGTGCCGATTCCATTCATAATTGTATATTAACTTGAGATCGTTGCAAGATCCGCCCAGGATTTGCCCACAAACTAACCAAATTAAGTACTAACGAAGCTCAACCTCTGTTAAAACAGACAGAAATAGTTTGCTTGAACTAAAAATGCATCAGTTTTGTTGCACCAATGTATAGATAAGAGAAAATTTTGAAATTCGAGACCAAACTTAAGGAATTGAACCAACAGTATTAATAGGATACAGGGAATCTGATCTTCCCTGTTTCGTATTAACGCAGAACAAATACAAACGTCTCCAGGTGTATGATAGATCCTCCAAAAATATAGTCCAAAAGAGAGAGAGACTCACGTCTCATCATAGCACAAGGGATTTTTTCTTCTTCACTTTGGTCGAAACTCTATTCCTTCAATAAAGAGGTTATCTATACCAAAGTGACATGTTATGTCCATTAACCACACTTGAACATCTCCGGCATCCCCGGTGTCATTGAAAAACTCCCCCATTTCTATTTCCATCCAGTTATCAACTCTTCTTTGAGCATTAGGCCAACTAATCCTCCTGACTAGTCGTCGTTCCTCAGAATAAGGATTGACAAATCTTATAACTGCATTACCAATTGCAAGACCAAAATATGAACTTGGAGCTAGTTTGAACACCAGATACACGACGTACGTTGTTCTCTTTGACAACATTTTTCTTGCAATCTTGCCACGGATAGAGACTGAGCGAGCACCGCAGAAATTAGCCACTTCTGAGAATCTGAAAAAAAGAAAAAAAAACACTTTTCTCAATATATATATAAGGATGCATGCATTTTAATAACAAAATGATTGATAAAATCTTGGATAATATCGTGTCAACAGTTATTATTGATATTTTTCATGAATTTCTTCAGCTTCTGCTTAGTGATCATTCTGCTTTTGCAAGCGATAATGAAAGATTATATTGCTCAGACTCTTCAAAAATGTCGATGGCGGTGTGTGTTGAATCTTCCAAAAGTAGTGCATTTTTAGAGGATTGGACTTGGATATGACAACATTTTTGGAAAGTCTGAGCAACATAGTTGAAAGATTTAGCCAATTGGAGCTTTCAGCCGTTACTATGAATTTAGTAATAAAAACATTCAGCCGTTGGTGGTGAAAGAAGATTTGAGTCTATCTATTTCATGTCAACTGAGATAGCTTATGTGGAGAGGCCTCGGAGTAAGGAAATAGTTGATCTGAGGCATGTACGTCTTGGCAAACTGAAAATCTGGATGTGGCACTCAAAATTAAAGTCCTTTCCCAACTTGAGATTAGAGGAGACGCTACTGTAAGACGTTTTTGAGTATTTATATGAGTTGTGTTATGTGTTCATGCCAGATCATCTCTGTAGCAAAATTTGATAAAAAGAATGCTTGTTGCATCTGTATCTTTATGACGAATAAAGAACAGAATGAAGGTGTTGTGACCCAACCACTAATCGAACATGTATCAAGAAATGTGGTACTTGATGAAGCATCAATATGGTGTTCCAAAGAAGTTTCCTACCAGACTCAATAGCACTCGAGAAAAAGCTGCAAGAAAAGCTCAAAGAAAATAAGATAGAAACTAACCAACATGCAACGGGAAAACCAAAATCACCTGCACCAGAGATATCTCCACACACAAAACAAGAGGAGTACATGGAAAACTGGAGCATTTGAAACACCAGATGCATAGCAAGAGAAGTCCAGGAAGCACAACAACCAGAACTAAGGAGGTCTACACGATGAAAATGTCCAACAACCAAGTATACGGATGCAATATTAGCTAAGGAGATTTGAAGCAGTGGCGGAGCCATCTTATGCCTAGGCAGGTGCAGAGCTAGAATTTCAGGTATGATAAATCATTATAAAACCATTAAGATATTGACTTATAAATTATTGATTTATCGAGTATTAATCGTTATCTATTTGGTTATCAGTTAAACCATTAAGATTTAACCCAAAAAATCACTGAATATCACTTAATTAGAAAGAAGGTGACAAACCAAATGAATAATGCACATGAGTTGACAATAGCATCTTGCTCAAAGTAAAGATTGTCACTTTGTAGAATAATTGAGAGTTTGAACCAGCCAGAAATAAAAGTATGAAACCAAACTCTAAGTTAAGGACTTTATATACCAAATGGTATAAAATATGATGATATAATTTACTATTGAGTTATCAATGAACTCATTTAGAAATAATCAAAAATCGTTAAAAACTGATAACTCGATTACTGAAAAAATCAAAATCGTTATTAAAATCGATAAGCCAATAACTTTTTTGGTTTGAGTAATCGGTTTCAGTTTGATTTAGAATAGCCCTAGTAATATCTAAGATATTTGAAAGAAGAATCTAGAAGATTAAGACTTATGGACAATTGAAGGTAGAACTCTAGAATGGGAGCTATACGGTGCAAGTCCAAAACCATTCTTAAAAGTGGGTACGGCAAGCCTGGTGCGCTAAAACTCCCACTATGTGTAGGGTTTGGGAAGAGCCAGACGACAAGGGTTTATTGTAAATAACTCTCCCTTGTATTTCATCCAAATGTTGTTTTGAAGGCTTGAACCCGTGACTTTTCAATTCTAGAAATAAGTGGAAGGTTTAGTTCTAGAAGATTACTTCCACTAGATTCTTCTATCAACACCTATAGATAGAGGTGGTCATTTGAGTGGTATGTATACTCATATAAAGAGTGTACTTGTAGACACGTGATTTGAGATTGTAAGTTTTAATACGGGTTCGAAACTATAATTCTTTTGCTTTCTTGGTTTGAGATACATGGTTTGAGATACATTATTTATATTATTAACCGAGTTTCTTAATATAAATGCAAAATTTGAGCTGACATTTTTGGGTTTTGCCAAAATAGTAAGTCTATTATGACTTTGAAGCTATGCTCAAGTTGGCTCTGACATTATGGTCATTTAAAAGAAATTTTAGACTTTATAAGTGATCTATGATGCTCTTATTTCCCAATTTAGCATTATATCCCGGGTAGTGGTGATATGGATGACGATGGCACATATTGTTTTGAGGTAGCATAGATAAAGTAGAGGTTTGTTTCTGGAGTATTGCGTGATAAGAAGATACCACCTAATCATAAAGGTAAGTTTTACAGAATGATGGTTAGACTGTCATTGTTATATGGGTAGTGCTGGCCAATCAAACACTCACATATTCAGAAAGTGCAAGTTGCAGAGATGCGGATGTTGAGATGGATGTGTGGGCATATTACTAGGGGTGATAAGATTAGGAAGGTGATAAGACTAGGAATGAGATCATTCGGGAGAAGTTAAGGGTGATATCTATGACAAACAAGATGGAGGAAGTGTGACTGTGATGGTTTGGGTATATGCAAAGAAGAAGTGCCATCGCTCTTGTTTGGAGGTGTGAGAGGTTGGATTTAAGGGTTATGTGAAAGGGTAGAGATTAACCAAAAAAGTATCGGGGCGGGGGGAGGGGGGAGGTGATTAGACAGAATATAGCTCAACTTCATCTCACTGAGGACATGGTCTTAGATAGGAAGGTGTGGAGATCCCGTATTAAGGTAGAAGGCTAATAGGCTAATAAGGATAGGATGATGTCTAGCATCGTGATAGAGTAGATTAGTAGGATAATCGCGTGTATTTATTTCTGGCATTGTTATTTTTCATCTTATATGTGTTACATTTATTGCATTTATATATTATCTTCTGCTTTCCACTTTATATGTAGTTTCTTTTGCTTTTGGGGCTTCACACTTTTGAGATGAGGGACTTTCGAAAATAATCTCTCTATCTCAATGAAGTAGTGGTAAGGTCTGCGTACATTTACCCTCCCTAGACCCCACTTGGGGGATTTCACTGGGTATGTTGTTATTTTTGGTTTATATTTGTTAGGTTCAGTCGAACCCGTACAGCTCTATTTTGGTTTCATCCCCAAAAAAGTTGTAATAATGTAGTAGAATTGCATTCAAATTGGTTTGAACATAAAGAACATTAAAAAAGCTCTAGATTTTGTTAGTGCTCTAAAAGTTAGCATTAATGATTTAATATGCTACTAACTTGTTTACTTTACATGTATCGGTATGTTGAAGCCACATCTCTATTATGGGCTCCGCCCGTTGAAGTTGTGATAAGATGGTTGAAGTGCACTCAATTTGGCTCGGACCTTTTGGTCACTAGAGAAAAACACTAGACTTTACAAGTGATTTAAGTTGCTTTTATTTCCAAAGTTTGCATCATATATGTTAGCTTGTTAAGTTTACATGTATGTGTTTGATGTTGATTCATTGTCTCCTCTTGATTGAGCCAAGTGTGTTATTGGTTTTTATTATTTAGATGTTCCTATTGAAAGTTAGAATACTCACCGCAAGAAATATCTGTAATGTAATATTCTATGTACAATAGACCATTATGGTCAGGTCCTTATTCCCCAAACCCTGCGCATAGTATGGGAGCTTTACTGCACCAGACTTGCTTTTTTTTTTTTTTTTGATTTCATATAAAACACCGATATTTACAAATATATGCATTTTTGGTCATAATGGGCTAATCTTGGAATTATAAAATTTGGGCATGCTAAATATCATATATTCATCAATGCGTACTCTTTTTTTTTAGAATACTTCTTATATTGGCTAGCCAGTTTCAAGCTTGAATAAAGAAGGGTTCATGGTATGAATCCTCATAGTACAAATATTATTGGAATATGCTCACCTCATAATGTTAACTTAGGAAATAAGACAACTATAGATCACATACAAAGTCTAGAGATTTTTCATAATCTCTGTCAAGTGAATGTTTTGATGATTAACAAACCTGTTCGAGGACTAGGTCACCGATCAGGTTGAAGTTCAGAGTTGCATATGGGATACATCTGTTAAAGATGTCTTGGTTGGTGAAATGTCACCCTCATCGTACTGGAGGACCAGCAGTCCGTTTGATGCCTTCATTGCAGTATAAAAGAAGCTTGTCCATGGAACTAAGTATAACTTTTGGAAAGATTTCAAACTGTTAGCATGATTGTAGGAGTATCAATATGATTGTAGTAAATAATGATAATAGGGATCCATAATAATTGTAGGGATTCATAATTAGAGAATATATTTTATTACCTTGTAAATATTTATTTCCTAGAATAGGTAGAAGTCTTGGTAAACAGATTCTTGTATAATTAATGGTGTACCTCATGATGAGAAAATAAGAAAGTTAGCAAATTTATTCTTACAGTGCAACATGGTATCAGAGTAATTCTGATTAACAATCCAATTGAAATCGAATCGAAACCCAAATCAATTTTTTCTTCACATAGGAGACCAAACAAATTCTACCATTCCCACCAACCCTCTTTCACAATCTATCATTGTCAATCAGAATAACTCCACTTTCCTTATCAGTATTGTTCTTGATGAAACAAATTTTTCCCTTTGGTCACAATTGATGGAGATGCGCATTGGTGCATGAAACAAAATAGGGTACTTGACAGGAGAAAAAGTGAAACCAACAACGAATGATTCAAGTTATGCAACATGGATTACTAAAACTAGTAGAGTTAAGAGTTGACTCATCGATTTAATGAGCCCTCACCTTATGCAGTGATTTATCTGACTGGGCACAACCAAAGAGATATGGGAGGCTACAGTAAAAACCTTCTATGATGGATCTGATGAAACCTGTTTATTTGAGTTGAATCAAAAGTCTTTCACCACCAAGCAGAATGGTCGACCTTGTTAGGATAAATGCAAACTCTTCCTCCCACATCGGTGGTGGAAGGTCAAAATGACCAACTTAAATAGGTTGAACCAATTCCATTAGTATGAGGCCTTTTGGGAGATGCCCAAAAACAAATCCGCCCGCGGTCCCTACAAGTGGTATACCTAGTGATGTGGAGGTCTGGGAGATGCCCAAAAACAAATCCGTGAGGGCTTGGCCCAAAGCGGACAATATTATACTAATGTGGAGTGGGGGTGAGGGTGCACGCGGTCCCTACAAGACCTTTGTCTACCTTCTATAATGAATTGGTTGAAATCTTTCAAGAAATTGACCCGAGTAGAAGCACAGGAGGAAGCAGTTGCTGGAGTCATACATACGCATTGCATTGTGGCCAGGCTGCGAGTTAATAAATTCCTAAGTGGACTTGATGCAGAATTTGATATACGAAAGGATCGCGTGCACGGATTTTACGAAAGGATATACAGTTCGTGGTGAGATTCTACGAAAGGATCCAAAGCTGGATATACAGCTTGGTCACATTTCCTTTGCCTACTTTAAGAAACTTAGGCCACTTTGTTTTCTGGTTTAGATATTTCAGATCTTAAATGTGATGTATGCGAATTGGCAAAAGTCCATCACGTTACGTATTCACTCAATTTAAATAAATGCTCCCAGCCTTTTGTTGTCATACATTCTGTTATATGGGGACCTGCAAAGGTTCCATCCCTCGCAAATGCTCGTTATTTTCTTACATTTATAGATGAATGTACTAGGTTTACATGGGTATCTTTGCTTCGTAAGAGGAGTGATGCATGTATGGCATTTAAGGAGTTCTACAATATGGTCCATATCCAATATCAACAAAAAATTCAAATTTGGCAATCTGATAATGCCATGGAATTCATTGATGCTTCATTTGGTGAATATTTGAGCCAGTTGGGAATACGACACCATAGTTCTTGTACATATACACCACAACAAAATGGGTTGGCAGCAAGAAAGAATAGGCAAATTATGGAGATTGTACGTGCATCTCTCTTTGGGATGAACATGCCACGATTTTATTGGGGGGAGGCAGTCAAATCTGCCGTGTATCTTACCAATTGGGTTCCTTCACAGGTTATTGGCTTCCAAACTCCACAAGAGAAATTGAAATCTTTTTGCTCAATTCCTCATCTATCGAATCTTGAACCAAGAATTTTTGGGTGTACTGTATATCTTCATATTCCCAAAGTCTTACGAAACAAATTGGATCCTTGTGCCACACAATGTATTTTTGTTGGATATTCAGATTTCCAAAAGGGCTACAGATGCTATGATCCAAGCACAAAAAAATTGCACGTCTCCTTAGATGTATCCTTCCATGAAACTAAGCCATACTACACGGGGGGCATTCTGGATCCTCTCCTCAGGGGAGAACTCGATTGATGAGACTGAGTTATGTGGCAAAACCAATGGAAATTCTAAAAGTGGAATTATTTTTTCGGAATTAGAGGCCATTGAAAAAGAATTAAATACACCTCAAGTCACCATTGATCAGCCTAATGTAGACGCTCCAAGTTTGCTAAATGCATCTGTGAATGACGATGATGATGAAGATCCATTAGAAGAGCTAGTGTTAACACCACTAACCGAGGAGACTCCTACTCAGAATGATCAAGCTAATGTTAGACCACAGGTAACAAATGATTCCCTCTCAAATTTTCCTTTAGCTTCCCTATTACCACCAAGATCAAATAGGGGTGTTCCAAAGAAACAATACGAACCTGATGCCAGAGTAAATGTTAAATATCCTATCAATAATTTTACATCTACTCATAGACTTCCAGATTCATATGCCCTAAATGTTGATCAATTGTCCAAAGTGTCTATTCCTAACAGTATGCAGGAAGCATTAGCAGATCCTAGGTGGATGAAAGCAATGAATGAATAGATAGAGGCTCTAGAAAAGAATGCAACTTGGGAACTGGTTTCATTGCCGGAAGAGAAGAAACCTGTTGGATGCAAATGGGTTTACACCATAAAACTTAAAGCGGATGGAAGCACCGACAGGTATAAAGCAAGATTGGTAGCAAAAGGCTACACACAAAATTATGGAGTTGATTATCAATCACCCAGAGCCTGGTTTGGAAGGTTTGCCTCAGCAATGAAGTTGGTTGGTTATAGCCAAAGTAATTCAGACCACACTTTATTTATTAAACGTGAAGGACAAAAAACTACAGATGATATGGTCTTAACCGGTAATGATGCTGAAGAAATGGAGAAATTACAAAGGTATTGGGCCACCATGTTTGAAATGAAAGACCTTAGACAACTACAATATTTTCTGGGTATTGAAGTATCATGATCAAATCTAGGAGTTTCTTTGTGCCAACGGAAGTATGTGTTGGATTTACTGACTGAAACGGGAATGCTAACATGCAAACCAGCTGAAACACCAGTGAAGATGAATCATTCACTTCAAAAATCTTCTGGGGAAGTGTTGGTATACATCGGTCGCTATCAACGGCTAGTGGGGAAGTTGATCTATCTAACACATACTAGGCCGGATATTGCTTATGCTGTGAGTATGGTAAGCCAATTTATGCATGCTCCAACTGAGGAACACATGAGAGCGCTCTATAGGATCCTGAGATATCTGAAAGGTGTGTTAGGTTGTGGAGCCTGATATTATATTTATGTACTGGCTCTATAGAACCCAAATGTTAGGTGCTACTGTTTATTCTCCGTGTATACATGTATTCTGTATAATTGTAAATATTCGGATATCATTAATATATATAACCCTATCGCCATGGAGTTTACCAATTGGGTGTTACCATGAAATACTCTCTCTATAAACAGAATTTTCTCTTCCTTCTCTCTAGGAAGAACTTCTTCCTCCTTATTCTTCTTCTTCTTCTATCTAAAGATCGTATATTTCCTAACAAGGTGCACCTGGAAAAGGTTTGTTGTACTCAAAGAATGACACTGCCACCATTGAAGGCTACACTGATGCTGATTGGGTAGGAGATCAAGCAACCAGAAAATCCACTTCAGGATATTTCATGTTTGTGGAAGGAAACCTTGTCACTTGGAGAAGCAAGAAACAAAAGGTTGTTGCTCGGTTAAGTGCGGAAGCAGAGTTTCGAGAAATGGCACATGACTTATGCGAATTGTTATGGATTAAAGGAGTGTTACAGGATCTTGGAATTGAATGTTCAAGGCCTATAAGCTTATTTTGTGATAACAAAGCTGCTATCCAAATTGCTCAAAACCCAGTACAACATGATCGCACTAAACCCATTGAAATTAATCGTCATTTTATCAAAGAGAAGTTGGACCAAAAGATTATTCAGTTTCCATTTGTCAAATCAGAAAGCCAACTTCTAGAAATTCTTAAAAGGCTGTCTCAGGAAGGATATTTCATGGAGTTATTGATAAGTTGTGCATGGCAAATATCTATTCACCAACTTGAGGAGGGGAAGTGTTAGCATGATGTAGGAGTATCAACATGATTGTAGTAAATCATGATAATAGGGATCCATAATAATTGTAGGGATTCATAATTAGGGAATATATTTTATTACCTTGTAAATATTTATTTCCTAGAATAGGTAGAAGTCTTGGTAAGCAGATTCTTGTATATATTAATGGTAGTGAAGCCAATATAAAGTTATGGCTTTAGTAAGACCCATGGAATACATACATTGAACAAATTAATATAAAGCTAAATTTAGAAACAATAGCAACATATATCACTAAAGAAGTCTTAGCATTTTTCAAAATGACCATAATGTATCTCAAATAATTTATCTCAAACCAAGAAAGCAACAATCATTATGGTTCAAAAATCATAAAACTTTAAATTCCACATCCGCCTCTCACAACTTATTCAATTATTTTAGGACGGAACTCAATTCCTTCCATGATGAGAATACTAAATTTGTAAGTAGGACGCTTAATTGCAATAAATCTCTCTACGACAAGGTCATCACTACTTTCCTCACAACTAAAATTTCCCAGCTCTATTTCCATCCATCCATCACCTCTCAGTTTGGGAAGCGTTGCAAGTCTCACAAAGTAGTCTTGTCCTCTAGCCGCAGTTTCATTCTTATACGTTACAAACATTGTAGTTGAATTAGTAGATTCAAGTCCACTGGACAAATCTACTAACTTGAACACCAAATAACCATCATAACATGTCTTTGGTGACAACATTTGTTTGTCTATTCTTCCACAAATATCCAACCAACATGCATAGCTAAGACACACCACTTCTGAGAATCTGCAAAAGTATTGCAATTAACATTTGTAAAGATAATTCTTTTTTAAAAAAATAATGATATGTAGGGCTTTATCTCCTTCGTAGGGACCATATGCGAATTTGAATTAATTGGCTTTAGGTACCATATGGTTGAAGGAAAAGCCAATAACTTCTAAAAGATTGAGTTATCTATAGGATATTATCTATACAATTAACTTGTTTATAGCCAATTTTTCTTTTTACGATCAAATTAGCATTGACAAGAACCTATGCATCGCCTGAGTTTGCGGAGGAGAAAGACCACTGTTAGTGAGGTGTGGTGGGAGAGTTAAGATCTTCCTATTTATGCTGACTCCTTCAAGAGTGCCACCAACTTTTCTTAAGCGCAAAGAATCTTTGCCATCTTTGTTGTGTACTAGCTGATCCTCATTGACTAATAAGAAAAATATTAAGGGGCATATAGGGTTGAGTGGGATCTCCCACCCGGTAGACTTAACTTCAAGGGTTGGCTCGGCTTATTAAATCTAATAAGTATTACAACAGGTTGATTAATGATTGAGGCTGCAACTCAAAGTAATGACTTGGTAGAGAACCAAAAGTTGTGGCTTGGACCAAGAAGAGGTGCTAGTTGATAGATTTGATTTGGTCTTTGTGGGGTCAAATCCAATGGAAGAAAATTAATGTCCCAATTCACGTTTTCTCTAACAATTAGTATCAGAGCC
>JAPFFP010000012.1:20124882-20137876 GCA_026153255.1 Solanum medicagineum
TGCTATGCTTGATTAGTAGTATTGTATTTAGAACTAGCTTAGATATAATTGAAGATCGTAAATTTTTTTAAGGATCATAAAAATATATATTTACGAACAATACAAATTTTTAAAATTTTAATTTTTTACTCCATCTTGAGTCTTATCCACCCCCCACCCCTAATCCTCTACGTTTACCCTCCCACCTCCCAAAAAAGAATTTAGATAGTTTTTTTAAAAAAATATTTCAAATTATGAAATATTTTTTGAAGATTAGTACTAGAAAGAAGAAAAAAATTGTATTTTAATTTGAAAAATAATGGTTTATATACAAAGGGATGTCGTAGGGGTAAAAATGACAATTTAATCCTTTTTTACTATTGAAATCTTCAAAAAAATAGCACTCATGCGCCCCCTTTTGCATGTAAAACACATGTCTTACCATGTCAGCGTCTTGTGTTTACTTGATAAAAAAAGGGCAAGTTGGAATGCTATTTGTGCACTTTGAAAGTTTGAGTTCCAACTTAAAATTTCGCTCCAAGTTAAGAGGTCAATTTATGTATTGTGCCCTATAGTTAATTGACTTTTGAGTTATAAAATAAAGTTAAGTAACTTTCTGCAAAAAAATAAAAATAAATCATAGTTAAGTAACTTCTACCAAATAAATCCTTCTTTGAGTGATTTTTTGAGGTTAAAAGAGAAACTTAAGTGACTTCTGAAAAAAAAAAAACTAATAGTTCAGCGACGATATGAGATATTAACTCCATGATCAAACCATCTTATTTGTTTTACTTTTACTGTGTGCTCCATTTTTGTGTAACTAGTTAAACATCGATTTTTCCAACATCGATTCGAATAGCATTTAGGTTTTTCCGAAAACAACTTCTTGAAGCATTTCTGCAATCTTGAAGTAAAGTTAGCAAAATAGCCATAAACACATAAGCTTCATTACAGGATTGTACGATTTCTTCTTCTTCTTCATTCTGGTCTATATTCAATTCCTTGAACAATAAGTCCACCTTTTCCATGAAGCCGCGTAATCTCCATCTTTCGCGCTTCAACATCTCCATCATCTCCTGTATCGTTGAGAAAATTTCCCAATTCTATTTCCATCCATCCATCGACTCTTTCTCGTGGATATTTCACATTATGTTTGCGTCTCTTAGTTTTTTTCCTGACTAGACTCACGATGCTAGCTCGTTCCTCTGCCTCTCTCTCGCTCACGCGATTCACAAATCTAACAAACGCATTAGCAATTTCTAGTCCATTATGTCCCTTTACCAATAAACAACATATTTGGTTCTGTTTGACAACATTTGTGTTCCAATCATGCCTCTAATGTCAAGCCCACTTAAAAAAAATGGTAATAACCAAGGAATGGACTTGCAACTCATTTCAATTCAACATTAACAAATTAGTCTCTTACACAAAAAAGAAAGAACTTGAAATTCATATAGAATAATAGTAACAGAACATACACATGTTCAAGTGGAAATCTATTTACAGTAAATTCAAAATCAATCTCCCGCCCGTACTTGAGCTTAATAAAAATTTCTTATACTGATGATCGCGTCTTCCCCATTTCACGAGCAGTGGAGACAACGTTTCATCTGTTGCCTTTAGTTCTACTGATCAATCTCTTATTCAACGTACCATTCAGAGGGTTAGCGTCTTTCTATCTCGACTGGAAGTTGAATGCCCTGATAGCGAAAGCAAATGTGAAGCCAAAAACAACAGTGTATGCAACAATCGCGATTGCAACAATTGGAAGAAAATCATGCTTGAAGCCGAAGTAACGTCTCAAGAATTGCTCCACTGTTTCGTCATCAGTAAGTTTGTTCTGAAGATCTCCGAATTGTGATGCAACCAAACCATACAAGGTCCAGGCAACAGGACAACACCAGTAGTACCATCTCCACCATATGGCGATACGCTGTTTTTAAATACAGAAAACGTGTCATTTCTGAGCTATAAATAGTGTTGATGTAACAAGAGATGGAAGTGTTTCAAGAACTTACAGGTCGTGGAACGATGAATCCTGAGAAAAGATTCCATACGCCATAGAAGAATGAGCCGACAATTTGAGCAACACTCACATTTGGGGTAACAGCAACGGTCATCATACCGTAGAAAGTGAAGTACAACAGGGTGAAAAACAGGACGAACAAATACCAAAAGAACTTTGTGACTGTCCATTCAAATCCGATCATAGCATACATAATGGCACCACAGAAAACAGCTTGCATAAAGACATAAGGGATTTCAATGGTAATCTGCAAAAGATCGAAAACGTTAAGTAATTTAGACTTCTCAACTAAAACTTTCGAGGTATGAACTTTTCCTAATATAATGACAAAACCTGTCCATCGTGTAAAGTTCTGTTACTTTAATATGACATAAAACAGTTTTACGACTCTTATGTGACAATTTATAGTGGGATAAGCTCAGCGATCAAATCTGAAATTAACTCGAGATTGGCTGATATTCACCTGTCCAAAGGCATAGGGTAAGGCAGAATACATTCCAGCAGCTCTTTCTCTATAGAACACTGTACGTTCAACGGCTACAACAGGCTGCACTGATGATGAATTTTGTGTACCGAGGAAGAGAACAGTAGCATACATGCATCCCATCGCGTTAAATAGATCTTGACTCTTACCGCTGTTACCAAAAAAGATTGCATTCTAGTGTTAACAATTGAGGGTATTTTTCAGTTTGTGTAATTTTTGTAGATTTGGACTTACACTTTACCACCAAGATCCCAGAACATTGTCCCGAAGACCAAGGCGATGATGGTTGTAAACAGAAATCTGACTGCTGTATAAGCAGGATTACGCCAGTATGACCAGTGTTGCTTCCAAAGACAAGCCATACATTGGGTCCAAAATGGCTGTGAGTATTTAGTATCAAAATGAAGATCTTTGCTGCCAGGGCGAGGCACGCTTAGTTCACTAATCAAAGCTTTGTTCCTCCTGTAAAGGTCTGATTTCTTGTATAAATCGGTAAAATCAACCCCAAACAGTATTTCCTGAGCCGAGGTCGTGACTTCTAACATCCACGTTGCTGGATTGTAGCCATCTTTTATTTTACTTACCCCAGGCATGGACTGCACAAAAGAAAGCTTAGCTTAGTATATGGTCGTATGAACTCGAAAAAGAATAGCTCTTCTTTTTGCTTAGACAGCTTACCTCGAAGTATTTGATCAAATGACAAGAATGGCGTCCCAATGGACCAACGTATATCTCTTGTCCTCCTCGTTTCATTAGAAAGAGCTGCAAAGTGGTTTTCACATTAGTATCGGATGATAAAAGTCTAGGAAAAACAATGATTGAGTTCAAAAATATCAAATTAACCTCATCAAAGGCTTCAAAAATGTCGATACTAGGCTGGTGGATGGTACAAACAACGGTTCTTCCTGTGTCAACAGTGTTCCTAACAGTTCTCATAACAATTGCAGCAGCCCTTGCATCGAGACCTGAGGTTGGTTCGTCCATGAAAATGATAGACGGGTTAGCCACTAGCTCCACTGCAATAGTCAGCCTTTTGCGTTGTTCGGTTGAGAGACCGTTGACCCCTGGCAAACCAACTAAGGCTGATCTTAAAGGTGCAAGCTCCACAAGATCCATGACTTCCTCGACAAACATCTGCAATAACAGGAAATTTTTTCATGAATTCGACCTTCTTATTAATTGATCATTCGATGAGATTCATGTTATGGAAGATCCTTTTTTTTAGAGGAACCAACCTTTCTGGTCTTTGTATCAACGTCATGAGGTAAACGCAGCCAAGCGGAGTATATTAATGACTCATAAACTGTAACATAAGGTGAATGGATGTCATTCTGCTCACAGTATCCTGATATACGTGCAAACGTGTCTTGCTTCTTAGGATAGCCCGAAATTTTGATGTCACCGTCAATATATCCTCCTGTCTTTCTTCCAGCCAATACATCCATTAATGTCGTTTTTCCTGCCCCACTTACTCCCATCAACGCTGTCAAAACGCCCGGCCTGAAAGCTCCACTTACACCATTAAGAAGTACCAATCTATCTTCAGTAGTACCTTGATCTTTCATTTCCTGCAAGTATCATGAAAAACATTAGTAACATATCGGAATATGGAGGATTAGCATTGCTAGTTTGAGCGGCTAGTTAGTTACCTGAGGCATGTTGACAGAGTACACGACGTTATCAAAGGTGATGGAATGCGGTTCAAATGGAAGAACCATTCCTTTTTTCTTATTCTGACTCTCACTATTGGAGTCTTCTTTGTTGATGCTAGTCGTTTGAGCATCGTCAGTGTCTTCTGGTATCATAGCTTGCGGCTTACCAAACGCTGTAGATATTCACACTAAACGTTTAGTATTTTTTGCACATAGGGAATATCAATGGAGAAATTTTGAGAGATACTAACGTTTTAGGTAAGCGAGTGCAATGGTGTAGAAGATGTTAAACACGATTGTGAATCCAATAAGTGCGCCAAAGCCTATCCAGTACCACGATGCATCTGGGAAGAAGCCTCGACCTCTTACAACGGCAGCTCCAAGTGGCTCAGTTGCATTTGGTAGAATCTGGTTTGATTACAGTGAGCTTCAGCATTTGTATAAGAGACTAATTATTTACACGCTGCGGTAGATAGAGATACTTACACGTTTCCACCTTTTTCCGTCAAATTCATTCACAAGAATTGCATTCACGGAATACATCATAGGTGAAGTCCAGTAACCCCATATCCACCATTTCTTCACATCGTCTGCAGCATTAGGCAAACCAGATAAGTAACGATTTAACATTAGTTGGTATACGCAAAGCAAGAACTACTGCAGACGTATAAATGACAAGGTATACCTCGTGAAAGAACGAATCCTCCCAATGCAAATTGTAAAAGTAGAGCAAAAGATCCAAATATACTGGCAACTCCGAGGGTCCTGCCAACTGCCCCAATGAATCGAAACAACCCTGAGGCCATCTGGCTTACGATTATGAGTAGCAAGAACTGTTTGAACAACCTGCAAAAGCAAATCCTGATTAGTAATCACGGGGAAAATTAACGAAATAGTTGAACGTGACCTAAACTTTGTTCACGTACCTTGAGGGGTGTGGATCGAATCCCATGACATAGTAAGTGAGAAACACCCAGAGAGCAGTTTCGACAAACGTTATAGGGATTTTGAGTATCCATGAGGGAATTGCATAAGCCCATGAAGGGAAAAAGAGAAGGTCCCTTTGCTTGAAGAAGACGGGAAGTTTATAAATTATCAACCCGAGCTCGGACATTCCATTAAACATATTCATGATGATCACAAAAAAGAGAGCGCCAGCGTATATTCCTCCATCATCCATGTTTTCATGTTTCATCTTAGTTCGGAAAAAGATGGTCATCGAGATGAGTGCCATAATCAAAAGCTGCAAATAGACGAAGAGCGGGATTAGTATTTGCAAGAAAATATGATGACTTGAAGAAGCTCAATACTTTTAATAGACTAAGTCGCCACCTGACAGAACTTGAAAATATAAACAAATGAGTTCCTCTTCATTAGCAAGTATTCTCTTTCGGTGCAGACGTTCAAGAGTTGTTTCTTCCCTATACCGTACTTTTCAGTAGTCAGAGCAGCAGGATGGCTTTTGCTCTTGTCAAATGGGACTGCAAGTTCGTCCCCGAGTTTCCTCCCAACGTGAAATGCTTGAAACGCCTCAGCGAATTCTTTTGATGTGATAAACCTGTAAGGTTCATCCCTCCTCGCCCAATATTGTTGTTGATCCTTCTTCGATGTCACCTGCAACAAGTTTAGATTTCCACCATCAGGACTAAATGCAGCATTTCTCGTCAACAATATCAGTCTGGAGTTCATTATAAGACATACTTCTTGCAAAAAGTCAGCCACGCCTTTTCTTTCAGGGCATTTGAAACCCATGGATTCAAAGAAGCCAATGACGTCTTCTCGAGGGCCTTGATAGACAATTACACTATCTGATAACAGAATAATGTCATCAAACAAATCATAGGTCTCGGGCGCTGGCTGCAAGAGAGATATCACAGCAGTTCCTTTCAAGATTTGTACAGTTTGCCTTAGAGAGTTCACGATGGAATAAGTAGTGGAACTATCCAATCCAGTAGAGATTTCATCCATGAAAAGTGCCTTCGACGGTCCAACAAGCATTTCACCTGTCGTCACACGTTTCTTTTGTCCTCCTGAAATACCCCTTACCATTTCATCTCCCACCATAGTATCGGCACAAATGTCAAGTCCCAAAATCTGCACATAACATTCAAAAATAACTTCGTCACCAAAATTTCTTCCGCCTTTTCATCGTCAAAATAATAGAGAAATTAATCACCGTGATTAATGTTACCTTAAGAACATAATCAGTCACAACATTAGCTTCTTGTCCCTCTGTTGCTGCAGCCTACATTGTCATCAAACAGTGAAGGTCATACACATTAGCTGATTTTTAGAATTGATTTTTAGCTTTTGCTATTTCCGATAAGATGACATACCGGAAAAAATAAGCCCTCCCTCGGATTTGAATCGATGACTTTCTTAGCCTATTCCTAAAGGGCGAACTGATCAACTTGCATGTGTTAAGCATACGACTGAAGTAGCATGATTAGACCTTCTTATTTCTAGTTATTCTTAATTAGATATTATTTTATTATGAATTTCTCGACAATAAAAATAGAATCTTGCGTAAATGCATCCCCACATGGTCTAGACCCCACACGTAGTTAGAGCTTAATGCATCAGATTGTCCTTTTCAATAGAATTTTTTTCTTTTCCTTTCTTCAACTCTACTCTTTCTACCATTGCTTCATTTTCTACCAAGGAAACGTTATATTAAAACGCGGAAACAGGAGTTACAAGGAATGACTTTAAAATCTGGTGCAAGTACAGGTATCCGTTACGAATTCTGCCAATTAAAAAACTCAGAAAGTTCGTCCCATGGTACGTCCAAGGAAGACACTCATAGAATGGCAGAGGCAAATAGAGCTTTTGCATATTTTCGTTAATCCATGAACAGGATCTATACATCTCGATAGGAAAAGAATCAAAAGAAAAAGAAAGAATTGGAATTGATCGATAAACTTCTCAAAACAAATTAAAAGAAAATGAAAGATGAAATATAAATCATGGAGGGACTTTCTTAAAGAGGAACCTCATGTAAATACATGAAATAAGGTTTGATCCTATTCATGGAGATTCCATAACTATTCTAAAAATGGGAAGTTCGACACAATTAGTATTTCTTTTAGAAATTGGAAGCAGTTACTAATTCATGATCTGGCATGTACAAAATGAAAACTTCATTCTCGATTGTACGAGAATTTTTATGAAAGCCTTTCGTTTGCTTCTCTTCGATGAAAGTCACCATTGCATCAAAGGAAATCATTTTTTTACATTATCTTATAAAGTTCTTGAAAAGCAAGTCCCAACAACTCAATAATGTCACAGACAACATTTGTTAATACAGAACAGTACAGTTGTTGACTATTAAAAAAAAAATCTGGTCTTGGAAAGTAGACGGGGAGAATATTTTAAAAAATGATTCTGTTTTATTTTACAACAAGAATTCAGACTCATCAATACAAGTGGTTGGGAATTTATATTTAAATTATTCAACATTCGAAAAAAATATTATTACCTTCATATAGACATCAATATCAGGATCTGGTTTGATATTTGCTGTTTTCTCTCTTCTTGACAGTTCAGCTAACATTTCTGCAATTTTTTTTTTCGAGAAACATTGATCATACACACGCGCGCGCACACACAAATCAGTTAAGAAAAATGCTAACCATAACGAGAGCCAACTCCCTGGCATCTGGCGGAGAATTCCAAAGTTTCTCTCACGGTCATTTCTCCGATGTGTAAATCGTGCTGGCTAATATAAGCAGCAGTTCTTTGTGGTACAAATTCATTCAGTTCATGTCCGTTATATGTCACCTTCCCACTAGCCTGATTTCCAAGAAGCCATTACATAATCAGGTGATTTACAAAAGATAGTTCCATATAAATATCTATATTAAGCATCAATTGACAAACAACAACAACAACATACCCGTGGAATCCCACAAGTGGGGTCTGGAGAGGGTAAAATGCACGCAAACCTTACCACTACCTCATAGAGGTATAGAGTTTGTTTTCCGAGAACCCTCGTCACAAAAACTCATAAGCAGACAGAATAAACTAGATATGGAAATGGTTGACCTGCTATCACGAGTTATACTACTAACTGATAGTGTATCAGTTATATTGTGCACGAACAGTTAGTTAAATTTTAATGTTTCTAATACAAACATCAATTAGTAACATTGACAAATATAGTAACTAATCACATGTAGTATAAAAATTCTTTCTACTGTCGATGTATATAACTTAAGTCCGTTCGTATTTAGTACAAAATGACTTACTCTAAGTTCATCATCAAGCTTTCCAGCCAAAGCTAATAAAAGAGTAGTTTTGCCAGAAGCAGGAGGTCCTAAAAGCAAAGTCAATCTGCAAGGCTTAATGACACCGCTCACATCATCAAGAATAGTGAGTTTCCTCTTTCGATTAGGTACGATGTGGAGATAATTCAACAATGGCTACAAACACACACACAAATAAAAAGGTTAGTTTCAAAGATTTTTCACTCAAAAAAGAGTTTTGAGATTTGGAAATCGAGATTGTACCTCGATAAAATTAGTCATGAAGTTGATAAATGTAGGCAAAGCACTGCTTCCTACATATGCATCAGCCTCAATTTTAAGATGTTCATATCTTACTTCAATTGTTGGCAAATCAAGCCCAACTCTGTAGAAAGTAAAAATATGTCAAATCGGAGTTGACCACATTAACTTAGACAGGATACGATAAAGTTCAAATCTTGAACCTGTCCCTAACCACAGAACTCACCTTAGACACATAACTAACACATTTTAACCACCAAAAAGCACGAGTAACATATTTTGACCACAGTAACTTAGACAAGATACGATGAAGTTCAAATTTTGAATCTGCCTCGAACCACAAAACTCGCCTTAGACACATAACGAACATATCTTGACCATCAAAAAAGCACAATAATATATTTTTACCATCAAAAAGCACAAGTGACATAGTTTGACCACAGTAACTTAAACCGGACATAATAAAGTTCAAATCTGTCCTTCAAATCACAAAACTCACCTTAGACACATAACTATCATACTTTGACCACCAAAAAAGCACAAGTAACTATTTTAACCACCAAAAAGCTCAAATAACATATTTTGACCACAGTAACTTAAACAGGACGTAATAAAGTTCAAATCTTGAATCTGTACTCCGAACCACAAAACTCACCTTAGACATATAACTAACATATTTTGACCACCAAAAAAGCACAAGTAACATATTTTGACCACAATAATGTAAACACGATATGACATAGTTCAAATCTTGAATCTGCACCAGCCTTAGACACATAAGTATCATATTTTGACCACCAAAAAAGAAAAAGTAACTATTTTAACCACCAAAAAGCACAAGTAACATATTTTGACCACAATAACTTCAACAGGACATAATAAAGTTCAAATTTTGAATCTGTCTTTCGAATCACAAAACTCACCATAGACACATAACTATCATATTTTGACCACCAAAAAAGCACAGGTAACTATTTTAACCACCAAAAAAGCACAGGTAACATATTTTGACCACAATAACGTAAACATGACATAATAAAGTTCAAATCTTGAATCTGTCTTTCGAATCACAAAACTCACCTTAGACACATAACTATCATATTTTGACCACCAAAAAAGCACAACTATTTTAACCACCATAAAGCTCAAGTAACATTATTTGACCACAGTTAAACAGGACATAATAAAGTTCAAATTTTGAATCTGTCCTCCGAATCACAAAACTCACCTTAGACACATAACTATCATATTTTGACCACCAAAAAAGCACAAGTAACTATTTATTCACCAAAAAGCACAAGTAACATATTTTGACCACAGTAACTTAAACATGACATAATAAAGTCCAATCTTGAATCTGTCTTTCCAACCACAAAACTCGCCTTAGACAGATAACTTAACATATTTTAACCACCAAAAAAGCACAAGTAACATATTTTGACCAAAATAACTTAGACGGTACACAATAAAGTTCAAATCTTGAATCTACCCTCGAACCATAGACCTCAACTTAGATCAACCTCTCACACACACACACAAATAAACCAAAAAAGGTTCAATCTTTCCACATACCTATCAATTCTATCTCTGAGTTTCAACAAGAACTTCTCATTATCTTCATCAGCCACTTTAACAAGTCTATCAATCAAATCTTTACTTTGTTGATTTCCAAGATCATGTATATCAACTTCATTAGCTCCACCACCTTGTCCACCAAATAAAAGACCTTTTCTTAATCTATCAAAAGTTGGTAACTTTTCAAGTGCTGCCCATTTAAGTGCTTCTTCATCATCTTCATCTCTTGATGAACGATTAAATATATTATTATTTCTAAATATTGAATTACTATCTGCTCTTAAACTTCCTCTAAAACTTCCCTTTACACTTCCCCTTAAACTACTACCTCTCAAATTACCAAAATCTATTGGTTCCATTTTTCTTGGAACCAATCAAAATAATACACTATATTTTTTTGGTCCAAAAAAAAATTATTTTTTTTTTGAGTTTTTTGGGTGGTTTTTGAGTTTTGAGAAATGCCCAAGAAATTTTCTTGAACTTTTTTGGAAAGAACAGAGGAAAATGAAAGAGATGATTTGCAAATGTATAATAAGCTTAAAGGGATTTTATATAAGAGTAGTATGGGAAAGCTAAGGGAAAGCTAAGTGGTGTGCTGTTTGAATGGATTATTTTTAAAAGTATTATTAAAAGAAAGACATGTTGAAAGATATTGGTCGATAAAATAATAATAATAAATCCAAATTGCCACGTTGGGTTTTGATTCTCTACTCGAGATTCGATACTAGACGGTGGTAAAGTCAAGATTTCAGTTTAGGGGTTCAAAATTTAAAAAAGTAGCAAACATACTAACTAGATGAAGGAAATTCGACATCTTATATATAGTAAAAGAATAGTTTTAACCATAATATATATTTTTATCGATGGGAGTTCAGATGAACCTGTAGACATAAGATGACTTCACCCTGAAACTGAAGATCGATTAAATTATTGCAAAATTCATTTTTGCGATGAAATGATGCTTCTAACAGAATTTTTTAAAAACTTTCAAAAATATGACCCAACCCCATTTGGCCTTTCAAGAATCCCAGCTGTCAAATCCATTTTTTAATTTGTTCAAATCTTGTTTTTCTATTTTTTTCATGGCCTAAAAGGTTGTCCCATTTGTTGTCTTTGCTTCTACAAAATAATTCCGAACACAACTTTAAGTTAATAATAATAATAATAATAATAATAATAATGATAATAATAATAATAATATATTTACGTAAGATTACTATAAAGTTAGTCACTACTTACAGATTGATCGGTTCGATTTTAAAGTGCATTGGTTCGACTTATTGATTAACGGTTTATAGATATATTAAATTGTAACCATTAAGATTTGACATAAAATTTTCTTTGTTGAAAATTACTTAGACACAAGATAACAAACTAAATAAACTATACACATGAGTTGACGAATTACATTTTATTCAAAAGCAAACACTATCAAAACTACTAAATCAATAATTCATTATCGATAAATCAATAATTTTTTTCGATTTGAATAATTGATTTTTATTCAATTTTTAAACCGTCCTAATTACTACCTTCCACTTTTAAGCAGTAATAAAGTAAGAATTATTTTTAAAACCTTTATGAAAAAGAAAGTAAAAAAAATGTTTTTTATTTGGGGTTTCTTGATTTGACTTGACTTAGTCAATTTTCATTGACCATCTAAATTTCTACATCGATCAAAATCCATAATAAATAAATAAATAAATTAGAAGACAGGCAAAATCAAAAGCAAATGGATTTCGTAAGACTTGCTAATTGAGGAAATTTTCAAGAATGTCAACTTTAAGTAAACTACTTTTTTAATAATAATTGTTAAGTGATTTGAATTATTTTTTGCTAAAAAGAACTTTTGTAATTCAGTAATTTAAGTGCAATAAAATAAAAAATAAATGCTCCCATAAGATTAATCAAGAATGAGTGATGTTATTTTTGATTGAGCACTAATTCAAAATAATTTCTACAACATAGAAAGTGAAAATAAATTAAAAAACAAGTATGATATTAAATAAATGGCTTGACAAATCAAATACAATGATCTAATAAATTAACCATTCTGATTAATGGATAATATTACAAGTATTAGTTAGAAATTGGTAGACACCTTCTTTCGAGGGTCTATAAAAAATAATTTCTCTATCTGATATAAATATATGAGTAAAATTTATGTAAATTATGAACACCTAACATCTTTAAAAATCTTTACCTAACAAAGTGATAGAACTATATTCTATAATAATTAAAATATATATTAACTAATTTATTAGCCATTAACAATTATTCCTGACAACAACTTATTAATATTCAATCTTCATCCAATTATTACTTGTAAATTAGGAGCTCTTTTGTCAATTTTTAGCCAAATAATCATAATAAACTAAAGTAACATGTATATATGTACCTCACTTGTTTGAATTGATGTTTTCTTTGGTAAAGAATAATAACAAACCTACCTGCTGCCCGAGCAATAAAATATTTAGTAAAATTTAGAAAAATCGATATATATTCGACTTTATTCTATCTTACAAGATAATAGGATTGTTTTCAATAAATTTACTACCAAAAAAATATGAAATTAGCTATGAAATTTGTAGGTAATTTTTAACTAATTTATCGCTACATGTTAATCAGTAAAATACAATAACAACAACAACATACCCAGTGTAATCCCACAAGTGGGGTCTGGAGAGAGTAAAATATACGCAGACCTTATCACTACCACAAAAGTAGAGAGGCTGTTTCCAGGGGACCCTCGTCACAAAACCCGTAAGTAAGA
>JAPFFP010000012.1:20160354-20178760 GCA_026153255.1 Solanum medicagineum
ATGTACTTGTTTTGAGTGCCTATTTATTTTCTATCGGTATCTATGGATTGATCACAAGTCGAAATATGGTTAGAGCCACGTGGGCAGGGCTGTGAGCCGCTAGCTTCTTCTTCTCTCCTCGATTTCATCCTCATAGTAGTATCATTCAATCATTATATTGTTTTGCATTTTCTAATGTGTATATTCCTTTCTATTGTTGCATTTATTTGCATTGTGCTACTTTACTGTCTCTGTTTTTACTATATCCAAAGTCATACTTCCTTTTTGTGTTGAGCATTTATCAGAAATAACTTCTCTCTGCCTCATACAGATCAGTATGCGTACATCCTATTCCTTTTGAATTCTTAAAATATGAAAAAATTAAATTAATAAATTACAATCTTCAGGAAGATATCTTATTATAGTTCGTGGGAAGCCAATAATTAAGAAGATTGCTTAATGATCCTATCCATTTTTATTAATCATAAAACTTATAACATATATTAACATAATAATAGCCAAACAATAATTGTATTAATTATTTCTTTTAATTCATAATATTATAATTATTTCGTACTTAGCTCCTAATACATGCACACTATATATACTTTCACTTTCTCATTACTTATTTGGTCTTTTTAACTTTTGATTCTTTCATAAATATTAAAGTTATAATAATGAGTATTCCATTAGCTTGTGTTATTAATATTGTATTAGTTCTCTTAATTGTTCTTTTGAATGGCATTACTATTTTTGCTGACGTGTCAGGCGGCAATGGCGGTGATGGTGACGGTGGTGGCGGCGGAGGATTACTGAGCATTGGAATTGGTATTGGTGGAAGTCTTGGGCATGTAGGAAGTATTGGTATTGGAATTGGTGGTGGTTTGCTTGGTGGCGTTGGTCACGGCGTTGGTGGCGATGGACACTAAATTAAGTTGTGCTTGATAAGTGTTGTTTAAAAAGAGAAATCAATATTTAGTAGTTCGATTAACTATTTGAACTCTTACTTTATTTGGTGAGAGTTCGATTTCCCACGATGTAGCTCTCCTCTTCATTTTTCCTTTTCCTACCCCCAATTTAAGAAAAAAAGTATATTTGATTTTACTTTTGTAAAAAATAAAAAAGATTTTCTTGTTGATAAAAAAAATGGTGATAAGTTTATTGGATATATAATTGAGAAAACAGTTAATAGCAATGAATCCTATACAGATGTGGAAAAGCGGATGAATCGATAACAAATATAATTGCTATTGTACACGATTGAAATATTTGAAGATGAACATTTGAGAACTCGACGATTCTATTTAGTTAAGGTAAAAGAAATAAATATACTTCTTGACAAGAGGAAATTGCTCGAGTGTTATACATAAATAATATATTATATATCAAATATTACGCTTTTTTAGAGTACTTTTTTTTAATTACATCTATAACAAATTTTACCAATAAATTATAATAGCACCCTTCTCTTTCTTCCTCGTCTTTCTTTTTCTCCTTCTCCTTCTCTTTCTCTTTCTTCTCTTGCCAGACGTCCCTTTTTTTTTTTGGGGGGGGGAGGGGGGGGGTTCCCTTTCCTCTCTATTTTCCCCTTCCCATTCAACTCTTCATCTTTAATATCAAAAGACTCGAGAGGATTTTATATCTAAATTTGAGTCTATTTAAAGGTGGTTTTGAGTTGATCGAGATTGAATAGTTAATGTATATTTCATGTATAGTCAAGCTATATTCTACTTTTTAAGTGTATCATAATTTATATGTCAAAGCATATCTCATGTATAAATAGGATATTTTGTATCTTCGATATATATTTTTTGTAACTTTTGACAAATTATATCAACTTAACATAATTCTCAGCATCGAAAATAGTCTTGATCGATAGAAAATGGACTTGACTTAATCATTCTATCAGTACCTCAGATCAGTTTTGTGTTTCAAATTAGTTTGGTGTTAGAAAGCAATTTCCTCAGTAGCTATTCTTCAACAAGTGCTAAAATTAAAAATAAATTGGTGTAGGGTCTAGGCATGCTTTACTGATGAAAATGCATCACAGCTAGAGATGTGACTAGAATGTTTGATGCAGAGGGGCAAGGTGATATCATATGTCTGTAAATAGCTCAAGACCGAAGGTCCTGACACAAGGTTAGAATTCTAGCCCTTCCAGAGTGGTATCGCACTGATGGTTCGGGCTCCCCCGAAAGGAGGCCTTCTAGAGAAGAATTACTTGATCCATGATGATATCTTGAGCTTGCTTTCATAGTGTTTGCACTTAAAATTTTGAAACACTATCTCTATGAAGGGCATGTGAACGTATTCACTGACCACAAGAGCCTGCAGTATGTATTCAGTTAGAAAGAGATGGATTGAAATATATTCCTTGTGAATAAAAACTGTCCTGACGAGTTAAAATGGTCTGGTAGTTCTTTGGGAGAACTCACAGATCCCTTAAAATCAATTAAGCTCTTGATACCACTATTGATTTTTTTAAAGACCGTATATTATAGTGTGGCATAATTGAATGAGCTTTACTTTTAAAAGTATTTAAATCTCGAATTGAAGGGATATATTTAAATCTAAAGTTTAAGATAATTGAGTGTATACAAGTTTTAAATTAAATTAAGGAGATCACAGTTATTTTGTGAAAACTTGAATAAATAATCATAATATTTATCATTTACAAACTGATTATAAAAAATACCATGCACAAATTAAATTTAGTTAATTTTAACATTAATATTTATATTTTTCCTTGCTCAATAAAAAGGTCAATAGTTCATCAATTAATAATGTGATATATGGGCAAGTACTGATTTTGCAAGAGAAAAAGATCCTAAACAAATAATATAAAAAAGAAAAAGGGCAAATGACCTTTTAACTTTGCACACAAATAATATAAAAAAGGAAAAGGGGCAAATATACATTTAATTTTGCAATTTAAAACAAATATATTTTAATGATACATATATATTTCTGACGTCTAATAAATAGTGTATATTTGTCCTTTTTGTTGACAAAGTTATATTTACTTAATTAAAAATAAATAAATTTTAGAATTAATTTTAATTTCAAAAATATCACGTGACTTTAAGAAAATCACCTCATCTATTTTGCTTATCCATTCCGAACCAAATGAAAAGTATTCAATCTCTCTTTTATTCGATCATTTTCTGATGACTTAGACTTATGATTTTTGTTCAACTAAATAAGATTATCATCATGATTATGAAGGAATAAAAGAGGGATTGTAGTCGGTCTGGATGGGTTAAAAATTGAATGGGTATTGGCATATTCAAAATTAAAAAATCAATTTAGAATTTTTTTATATAAAAAAGAATCGATAAGTATATTTTTGTTAAGAAATATGATAAATATACACCATTTGTGAGATAATGAGGGTATATATATAGCATTTATTTGACAAAAAAATATATATTTTAACGAAAATATACGCACACTAAATCGTAAAAAGTGAGAGGTATATTTGTTCATTTTTCCAAATAAAAAAGACGAAGAAGGGAGGAACGAAAAGATGCAGCAAATAGAGAATCTTAATAGCTCGATTGATTGATTAACTTTTTCATATTGTTGGTAAAGATTCAATTTCTCATTTTATAATCTATTTTCTTATTTTAGAGCAATTCAAAAGAAATGAAGAATATACATTTCAAAATCAAATGCAACTTGCTAATTTAGGAAAAACAAAAGCAAATTGCAATTTTAAAATCTAAATGAATGCAAGTTGCATCCTTGAGAGAAAAATCTATAAATAGAATTAGTAGGCAAAAGTTCATTCTCTTCAAAGTTTCTCAAAGGATCATTTTGTTAAAATCTAAATAAATTTCAATTTTGAAAAATATTTTAGTTTCTGTTTTATGAACATAATTCTTCTTCTTGAATATTTAATTTTTAATTTTTATTTAATACAGAAGAATATTCTCGTTAGTAGTATCAACTTCAATGTGGAGTAATTTTCTATTGTTTTTGGAAAAACGACGAATATTGACATTCTATATATATAATAGTAAGTATTATTTCTAAAACTTCATATGCTTGTCCTATAGTTTTTTATTTAATTCTCATTTGCTTTATACTTAAGTATTGTTTCATTTTTTAATAACCTATTTGTTCATAAAATCTATTCAGTGCATGCGTTTTATGTGTTTTAATCTATTCATTCATAAAACACACTCAATGAATGCATCTGTTCGTAAATATCCTTCATACATGGAGGAAGTGTCCAATTTTAAGTTGGACAACACTTTAAATCTTCCGACATGGATATTTTTAATCTGGGCTCTTTGTGTTCAAAATTTTTTAAGCCCAAAATGTACGATTATTTTATCTTGGCCCATTTTATTTGTTTGTGTAAAAAATAAAAGAAAAGGGAATAAGGTGAGCAGCAGTAGAAAGATCTAATTAGCAGCAGCAGAAAGGAAAGAACAGAACATTCTTCTTCACTGTTTCAGCAGTCTGGTTTTCCTTCCGGATCGAATGCCAAATGGAGTCCGATTGTCCTCAAATTTTAGTATGTTATTCGTGACGCTCTCCTCTTCAAATTCAACAATCAGTTTCTCGTTTTGATGCCTGGAAGGTGGTTTTCTTGTTGCGTCTATCAGACCTGCGTTTTTAGAACTTTTACTCTATTTTGGTGAAATTGTTGATTATTGTTTTGCCAAGGATGTTTCTTGATGATTGTATTTGCCTCTAGTGTTTACTAGAGAGGAGCACTTGTTGTACCCACTTAGTTCTCACGGTCCCGTGGTTTTCTCCCCGATTTGGGGTTTCCACGTAAATTGTGTGTTCTCTACTTTATTTAGGTTGTTTTCATTGATCTGTTGCTGCTGAATTTTTTGGAGTTCATTGTGCCTTCGTCATTCATCTTATTTATTTGGGAGAAAGATTTTATTGCGCTTCCGGTTGTGTTTCGTCGTTGCTTCTCCAACAGCATCTCATGTGTTAATAATTTATTTGTTCATAAAATGCACTCAATGAATATATTTTATGTGTTAATAATCTATTTGTTCATAAAACACACTCAATAAATATGTTTTATGTGTAACTAAAATAATAAACATTTGTACGAATAGATAAATCAATCTCTATAATTTCAACATCCATTTACATTATTATTCTTAACTATCTTTGATGACTTCTTATCATCATAAATTAATTCAATAAGGATAGAGGAAATCATAAAATCTCTTTTCTATATTCATAAAGGAAATCAATATGAGGGAAATCATCAATGATCTATTGTATTATTTATTAATTAATTATAATAATGGTCAAACGATGTGAAGAAATCTCATATAATGTATAGTATAATTTTTCAATGTGGAATGGTATAATTAATTTGCACTTTCTAACACATGCTCAATAACACAAAATCTTATTTGACTATATCTTTTCAAATATTCATAAGAATTGAAAGAAAATGATGTGTGAATTCACATAAAAAATAGTTATATAAAATATTAATTTGTTGATCAAATATAACCAATTGACAGTTGCATATAATTCATGGTAAGCCACCATGAGTACAAATACATATTGTTTTATCATATCGTGGATTAGTTTCACATTTCCATAATTATACATTCAAGAAAGTATCTTTCTTTTACTCATCCAAGTTGCTACGTATTATTTATTGTTTTTGTTATTATCAGTGTTTTTCAAGTTTCACTATGTCTTTTTTTAGATCATTTTTTTTCTTAAGCCGAATGTCTATCAAAAGCAACCTCTCTACTTTATCTTTTGAGGCAAAGATACTGTCAACGACTCAACGTACACTTTATTCTCTCCAAACACTTTTTATAGAACTGCATTAGATATGTTATTCTTATTATTGTTATTGCAATCACAATATTGATACAATCATACTTTGTTTTTGGGCAAGAAAGAGTGCACACCCTTAAATCAATATGCTATAAAGTATTCCATTCTTTCCAAGTGATATTTTTAATTTAGACTTATCTCTAAAGAAATTTATTTACTACTAGAATGTAAAATGTTCTTTTACTAATTTATTCTTAATTAAATAGTATCTATCAAATATAATTTATTGATTAAATAAAAACTCACTTTCATACCGTCTGCTTTTAATTGGTCTTGCGTGTTTGATGTCATGTATATATGCACATTCTGATAGTAAGGAAGAGAACCATCAGAGTATACAAATACTATCAGAGTTTAAAATTTAATAAGTAGGATCGTAATTTTAATAATTTTCTCTTTTTTACTATCAAAATGTGCATATACTGATGATACCTAGAGGGTATATCAATATATTAAGGGAGTATCACATGGGATTAAGTTCGGTTCTATATGACATTGCTATGGTATCATATGTCGATGGAGTATTATAGAGTAGTGATGCTTATGTCATGCTTGACATCATACACGAAATAAAAAAGAAGAGAGTAGAGTAAACGGATAAATAATTTGGGCTGAATCCATTTTTAATAAATAATTTCACTATTAGATTCACTTTATGTACGTAATTTTCCCTATAAAAATAAAAAAGTTATCAAACCATATCAAATAAAGTTAGGACTTGTTTATTTATTAAGTTTAAAATAATAATAACAATCATAATACCGATAAAATAACAAGGAAAAAATGATGCATTGGATGATTTTTTAAAAAAACTAATTTTAATTATACTAAAATAAAATAACTAAAAAAAGTATAATATAAATCTTATTAAAAAAATATTGACTAAATCGTATCATTGACGCTACTATATAAGGAAGTAATTAATATCCATGGGGAATAATTATTATATTATTTAACAATTATTATATCAAAATAAAGAATATACTTTTTGAATATTCAAAGAAAATATATAAGAACGTGCGAAACTAATTCAAGAACATTAGAGCTCGTCAAAACAAACTAACAAATAATTATAGATTCTTTGCATGGTAATAAAATACTTTTTTTCATCCCAATTAATATAATTTTATTTGGCTTACACAAAACTTAAAAGAATTAACTTTTTTAATTTAAAATATACATTTATTAAATTAATTTTTTGAACTTGAGCTTGGGGCTCCTTTAACAATTGGAATTGAAGTTTCAAGAGGCTGAAGTTTGAAGAAATATCACAATATTCCGACAAAAAGTGTGACGTAAATTGAAATTATAAGAGCAGAAAAATCTCAGTAGCTTAGTTAATTAACTATCTGAACTTTCACCTTATTGATGAGGGTTCAATTTCTGACAAAAAAAGAATTTTGAAGAAAAAATCAAAGCACACAAAGTGCAGGTGATAACTATAAATTTGCAATTCTAAAAGTCTCGAATTTTTCTTAGGACCTACCTTAAATCCAATGGCGGAGTAGAAATTTAGTTAAGAGGGTTCAAAATCTAAAAAATAAATAGATGAACAAGCGAAAGAGAGTTTAACATCTATTATATATACATAAAAAATAGTTTTAACCATATATAAATAATATAATATTCCATCGAAGGAGATTCAAATGAACCCCTGACAATTAGCTACCTCCGCCCCTGCTTAAATCCCCTCCCCATTTTCCTTTAAAACCTTATATAAATAATATAATATCCATCGAAGGGGATTCGGATGAATCCCTGACAGTTAGCTGCCTCTGCCCCTGCTTAATTAAATCCCCTCCCCATTTTCCTTTTCCGCCACCCCTAAATTTATTTTTTAAGAATAAAAATAAATTTAAAAATGTGGGATTAAACTATACACACAATTTTATAGAAATTGAAAAGTCTTACAAATAAATAAAATATTGAGCGCATGAATGAAATCTAAAAGATTTTGTGCTAGTCAATAAATAGATAGTTAGAAGAAGTATTCAATATGTATATATATTGTATAACATGTATACTTTGTGCAAATTGATTAAATTTTTTTAAATGTCATAATGAAAGAAGTATTAATCAGAGCAAAACCTTTTATTGCTGTTGTATTTCTTCAATTAGGACTCTCAGGAATGTACATCCTTTCAAAAATGGCTTTAAATGAAGGAGCTAGCAACTATATATATGTTGTATACCGCCAAGCTGTTGCCACTTTTTTCATGGCTCCTTTTGCAATTTTTCTAGACAAGTAGATATCTCTCTCACTTTTTCCCTCTTTCTCTTTTCTAATGTTCATTAATATGTGTGCAATTTCATTTTTATAAACTCATATAAGGATGACTAAGTTGGTACAATATGTGATATATCGTGAGGAAGGTGGGGTGGGGGGTTGGGGTCAGAGGTTGATTCTTTTTGCCAATGCTTTCTCAGTCGAGCTCGTTGCACTAAGCAAGCTTAGTGTTGTTTACAACTTTTGTGTAAGCTGGTATATATCCCATAAGGGATATTGGGGATCGCTATATTCTTCGTGTCAATGCTTTCTAAGTCTACACCAGATTTGTCTTAGTGTAATTTGTGAGCTATTGACTGATTTGGTGTAGCAGATGGTGTTCCATAAAGGAGGCTAGGGATCGATTATTCGTGCCGATGCCTTCTAAGTCTGCACTAGATTTGTCTTAGTGTAATTTGTGAGCTATTGACTAAGTTGATGTAGCAGGTGGTATTCCATAAAGAAGGCCAGGGATCGATTCTTCTTGCTAATGCCTTCTAAGTCAACCTAGATTTGTTTTAGCGTAATTTGATAGCTATAGACTAAGTTGGTATAGCAGTTGGTATCCCATAAGAGAGGTTGGGGATTGATTCCTCTTTCCAATGGTTTCTCAGCGGAACTTGTCGCGCTGAATTTGCCTAGTGCAGTTTACATCTTTTATGTAATATGAGAGATATTGGCTAAGTTGGTATAGCATGTGGTATCTCATAGAGGCTAGGGATTGAATCCTTCTATCAATGTCTTCTCAGTCAAGCTCATTACACCGAATTTGCCTAGTGCAGCTTTACATCTCCTATTTAATTTGCGAGTTATTACATTAAAGCGAAAATGCTCAACATTTTAAAATTCTTGAACATGTATGTGTATATACATTGAAATGTGTGTGTCTATATATAGCCACTCTCAATACACAAATGATTGACAAGTTAAATGTCTCTTTGCAACAGTGGGAAAAGACCAAAGATGACCTTTTCAATATTTGTTAAGTTGGCACTTCTTGGCATATTAGAGTAAGTCTCAAACAATCATTTTTGTTTTTCTTCTTTTCCATAGTAGAATTATATTAATGGGGAGAATTTATTTTGTAGTCCACTCATAATTTTTCATTTTTTAAAAAGAAACTATTCTTTTTATATAAGAGATCTGAAATATTCATTTTGTGAACAGGCCAGTAATAGACCAAAATCTCTACTCACTTGGCCTGAAATATACAACAGCAACTTTTGCAGCTGCAATGTACAATACTCTTCATGCCATTACTTTCGTAATGTCCTGGATATTCAGGTAATTAATAAGATCACGTAATTTGAGACGGGTAAAATATACCTTAAATAGACTATTATTGATAGGCCTTGGTATATAGGACAATGGCAAAAGAAGAATATACTCCCCAGATTAAATATTGATGATAAACTGTTTTACCAAGGACATGACCCTATATATATTGGAGGATATGAAAGTCAGATATTAGAATAGAAGGTTAAAAGATAGTCAAGAAGTTATTTAGTTTATGTTATCAATATATAGTATTATTAGTGATTATTCTCCTACTATTATGAAAGATCCTTCAAGAAGTTATATTCATTTATCGTTCTATTTGTAGTTGCTACTGCGTTCTTGTCTCTATTATTTCACCACCAGAAAACAAGGAATTAGCGATGGATAAAATTTCATAGATAAAACAATCTCATTTAGCTACAGATTAATGAAGTAGTTGGGAATTGCTAACAAATTTTGTAGCTAATTTCATGTTTTCTGATAGTGCTTTCTGGATACTTTATTTGAGCTAATGATCTATCAAACATATCTAGCCTCTCCATCTTTACAAGAAGAGGGTAAAATTGCGTACACACCACCCTCCTCATACTTAGTAATTAAACGACACTGATTATATCATTATTGTTGTTTGTTGTTGATAAATTTTCTAATTTGCACATATATATTTTGTTGTAACCTAGGCAAGAGAAGGTGAAGTTTACAAGTATTGGTAGCCAAGTCAAAATAATTGGGACTATTGCTACACTTGGTGGAGCCATTATTATGATATTAGTAAGAGGTCCAGAGGTTCAACTATTTCCAGCAAATGAATATTATGACAATAATTATGGTTCTAATGATCAAATTAGTGGTGGGATTAATCTAAAAAATGCCATCAAAGGCTCCCTCATGATAATACTTGGTTGTTCCAGTGGGGCGGGCTTCATAATTTTGCAGGTACAATATAATTAATGATCATTGCGTCGATACATACTAAAGATTGATACTAATGTCTAAAATGTTTATAGAAAAACACAAATTCATATTGAGTGTTATTATTATACTGAACAACTGTTATAGAATAATTGTTATTGTTATACAGGACGACTGTTATAGAAAGATCTGAAGACAAAGATGCTTCAGACATATCCAGCAGAGCTTTCATTGACAACATGGATATGCTTGTTGGGAACAGCTGAGGGGGCTATTATAGCATTGATAATGGAAAGAGGGAATTATGAAGTTTGGGCCATAAATTGGGACACCAAATTTCTTGCTGTTGTATATAGTGTAAGTACTCTTTTAAAAAAAAATAGATATTAATTAGAGCTAATCGTCAAAAACTCATCTAATTATTTTTGATAAGTTTCGCATTTTAACTATCAGTTGTTTCTTTCCTATTTGAACTATCATCATTTGTGTATTTACTACTTAAAAATTACTATGTTCCTATTAAAAAATGTTCAATGGTTATTCTCATATATATTTTGATCGAATCGATAAGAAAATAAAAAAATAATAGTGTTTTCAGATGGAAAAATTAGGAAGCCTTCCTATATTTTAGTGAGAATCTGTTTTCCAACATGTGTTTTCTAGGGTTCAGTGGGAAATGAGTGGAAAAATTATGTCTAATATATAACACGAATTTCTATTGATTCACGATAGGAAAAACTTCTATTTCTAGTAGTGACTTAACACACCTCAACTATCGGTGGTTCCATTTTTTTTTCCTAGAACTATTGTTAGGAAACTAGGAAATATAATTGAAGAAGAAGATGACTTTGAATTAAGCATGAAGGCTCGACTTTCCTTAAGAGATACTGCTCGTATACATATTGAGGAAAATAGTCGACTTTCCTTAGAAGATGACTTTTCATAATAATCATATTCTTTCATGAATAGATATGTCTAATAGTTGATATGTGTTTTAGCAAATGAACGATAATAGTTCAAGTAGGAAAAGAAAATAGGTGACAGATGAAATGTGAAACTTGCAAGAACTTAATAGTTCAAATTACTTTAATTTTGATCATCACCTCGATCAACTATAAATAGTCAACATAAAGATCAGTTTAAAAAAAAAAATTAATTATCATAGTGAGATATTGTTATAAAGAACGTCTGTTTGTTGGTTCAGGGAATATTTGGTTCAGGACTGGCTTATTACATCCAAGGAGTTATATTGGAAGATAGAGGGTCTCTTTTTATCTCAGCTTTCAATCCATTAAACATTATTGTTGTAGCTATAATAAGTTCAATTATTCTACGTGAACAAATGAACCTTGGAAGGTACGTAAGTAATTCGATTTATAAACATTTTTAGTTTGACCAAATCTTTTACGATTTTGTTTTTGATATCTTTTGTAATTTTCGAAAATATTCATTCTAAGATTATAAGTTTTAACTATTTTCTTGTTTATTTCAGTCGTTTATCCCTTTTTCACTTTTTTTGAGTCGAGGTTGGATTGGAAATAGTCTCTCTGTCCACAAAGATCTATGTATGTTCTACTCTCAGGTTTCATGTGTGAAATTACACTAAATATGTGTAAAAGTACTTTTAAATTTACATTCCTTTGTTCATATATAGAATCAAGGTCATTTTGGCTGATGTACTTGTGTTGATAGTATTCCAGAAACAGTCTCTCTATCTCTATGAGGTAGCTGCGTAGCAACAATAGAAAAAGTGTTTCTCAATATTTTTTTATCAAGGAATTTAATTTTACATTAATAACCAACCGGATTTTATGCTTACTTTTCCTAGCTAATATGCATAGTTTATACTCCGGTTATGTACATTTGATACATAGGTGATACATCTGCCGACTATTTTTAGTTTAAGCAATTTAATGTATGGATATTTAGGTTATATCTATATTTATTATCAAAGTCATATGTATCTAGCTACCGACAATGGTACATAACTATCGTTATTCACACATCAATGTGGGTTGCTGGATATCTCATAATTTATGCTTTCATGCAAGGTGTCTTTGCCATATGTTTAATACTAAGTAATAACAACATGACACTTCGAATACGATATGAGAATTTTTTTTTTTTTCTAAAACATAAATGATCTTGAGCTAGTATTTAATTACAAAATTTATTATGCAGTTAATGTTTTAATTTTTTTAATTTTTGCAGGATACTTGGTGTTGTGGTGATTATTCTAGGCCTTTACATATTCTTTTACCGTAAAAGCAAGGATCATACAATATTATCTCCATCAAAAGATGAACAAGCAATAGTATCACCACAGAAAATATTGACAAATGAAAATAAATTAATCGACAATATTAAGGATAATTTAAGTAGTCAAAATAATGTTGTTATTAACATTATTAATCCATCAAAAGATACAATTGTTAGTGAAATAGAGTGTTGTTGTTAATTTGTAATAAAATTAATCATAGTAATGTGCCCAAAATTTTGGCCAGTTTTGAATACTTGTATGTATCAATACCATACAAAATTGTTAATTGCATAGTTTGCATACTATACAAAGGAATATGTTTTTTGGAAAAATAAACGGATTTCTTCATATTTTCTTGCATTCATATTACGTAAACAAAAAATATTATCTTAAAAGATTATACATCGACATTAACAACCATCCAAATAAAATCAATAGGATTCAATTGATATATGTATCGTGTCTTTTCTCATATTTGGTTGCATAAGCTAACTTAATTAGAACTTGGTAGGCACAGATTAGTTCATTTTGCATTTCTAGTAGCCTTAACTCAAAGCTGCAGGTTGATCTCTCTAGTTTAGGTTGTATTTACTTAGCTATATTCAACTTGGCAATTCATGAAAAGGACTTACTCAATTTACTGAAGACTTAGTTTAGTCTCGCTCCCTTAACCCTCACTATTCCGTTCTATCCCTAACCTCCACCCCCACCCCACCTCCACCCCCACTAAAGAAAATGATTCATGTGAATTTAAAAGTCTTTTCATGGTGATTGAAAAAAAAAAGGAATACTACATATTTATTTCTTTTATTATCTTTCATTTATTCAGTAAAATACCTTAATTTTTAAATAGGTTAAAAAGAATATCTTAGCGCAACACACGTAACTAGTAAGTTGGTTGAGCTGGCCTCACGGACTAACCCTAATTTGATGAATCTATCATCACCCAACCCGATCTCCTATTTTCTTAGGATAACCTTAAGTATTTATTATAATTTTAGCTCAATCAATATCAAAATAATCGTCAATTGACATTTACATCATTCATCAACTTCTCTTCTAAGATTTATGTAACATTCCATCATACTTTTTTCTTTAATTCTCATCTCTGATATTACATATTTGCTTTATAGGTCTCGACTTATTCAAACTCGCATTCAAAATCCTCTTTGGGAGAGAAGATGGGAAAATACAACTAGCTCTATATAGTTTAATGGAGAGCCACTATGAGTAAAAACTAATTTCTTTTTAATTTACAATCGTGCATTGCTTAATTCCTAATTAATGATCCAACCCTTCTTTATAATAATTAATTAATAGATTTATGGATTCTAACCAAATATAAAACAATATTGTATATTTGGTTATAAGATCATGGAAGTCATCTTATCATTCATAATTATATATTTCACAACTTCTAACACATGGTTAATATTATAATCAACTACTAAATAAAAAATAAACCAATTTAACACTATATATACTTCTCAAATGCATCAAGGGTTCTTCAATATTTGGCTTTTTCTTCTTAAATATTTTTTATCCACGTTAAATTTTAAAGTTACAATTAATATAATGGCTATCTCATCAACTCGTATTATTGGAATAATTCTCTTAATTGTTCTTTTTAGTAACATTATGGTTTCTGCTGACCTGTTAGGGTGCATAGTGCTGGTGATGTAGGTGGTGGTGGTGGTGACGACTTAGGTAGCTTAGGAATCGGTATTGGTGGAAGTCTTGGTGAGGCAAGTGGTGGCACTGGACTTGGCGGTGGTTTGCTTGGTGATAAAGGTATTGGTGTTGGTGGTGGTAGACACTGAATTAATTAATTTATCTTATATGATAATAATTGAAATTTTTTTATTATTTTTTTTGTCTCAATTATATTACTTTTATTTTTTGAGAGATGGTGTGAAATTACGTTTGGTGTGTTTCTTTTTATGTGATTTAGTTTATTTTTTAATCAAACTTGTGATGTTGCAATTGTTTCCAAAGCATAATGAATTAATCTTTTGCATTCCTTTTCATTTGATATGATGATGTTTGAATATTAAATATGTTGATATATTCTTTAATCTCTAATTTTGAGTATAAAATTATGTGTGTGTATATATATATATATATAAAAATTTAATTTCTTTGTTCTAGAAATTGTAAGCAAAGTTCTAGAAGTTGTAAGCAATGGTAAATGGAGTATGACTTGGGGACCAAGCAAACATTAATAAATAGGACCACTTTTCACTTCAAATCTTCAATTGGTCAATATCCCCAAATTTACCCTTACTACTACAACTTCTTCTAGTATATGCGTCGGCATGGACCCAATATATATTATTTATTTATTTTAATTTAAGTGATATAATAGATTTTAAAGAGTTAGTTAAAATTATTTTAAATTATTAACATGTGACAATAACATATTTTTTAAAAATATTTTAATTCATTTATTATCATAATTAGTAACATCTTTTAACAATTAAACTAAGATAAACAAATTACAATGCAAGAATCATACAAAATTACGGATATACCTCAAGCCGCTCAAACAGGCATGTCGATCTGTTGCCTGCTTGAGCAGTTTTAATTATCACGATTAGTAGCATTTTTTAACACTAAAAATAAGACAAACAATTATAATGGAAGAACCATAAATTAAATAATTACGGATATACCCTCAAGCTGCTCAAGCAACTATGCCGACCTGTTGTCTGCTTGAGCAACTTTAATTATCATGATTAACATCATTTTTTAACACTAAAAATACGACAAACAAATTACAATTGAAGAACCATAAAAAATTACGTACATACCCTCAAGCTGCTCAAGCAGTCATGTCGATCTGCTGCCTTCTTGAGCAGTTTTAATTATCATGATTACCAGCATTTTTTAACACTAAAAATAAAACAAACATACAACGAAAGAACCATAAAAAATTACCCGATGTACCCTCAAGCTGCTCAAGCAGGCGTGTCGACCTACTGCCCGCTTGAGCAGCTTAACTACCTATTATATATAAGTATATACTCTTCCCTATTTGTCTTTTTCTGTTTTTCCATCTAGTATTCGATATCCACATTGAAATTCGACTAATTAAAAATACGCACTGAGACGTCCCACACTAAGGGAATAAAGCACTACCTATTAAAGACAATTTTATACCCAAGCTCGAACAAGATCTTTTTAAAAGGTATCTAAATAATAAGAGATTGGCATGCCAAATCAACATTTCCTATGTCAAATTATGTTTTGATTCCTAAAAGGATAAAGTATTGTAGAACATCTATCTAGTAGGAAAAATTAAATAAATAAGTAAATATATATTAGTTAATTGTTTAAAACAGCTATAGTTTGAATTAATTACGACTCGTCACTAATATTTTTGTGTAATTACAGTTTGAGTCTGTATAGCGAAGTATAGAGCAACTTGTATCAAATATACAAATACTACAAATTGTATAGTGAATTATACAAATGCTATGCAATTGTATATCGAAATATATAAACACTGTGAATTGTATAGTGACTTATACAAACATTGTATATAAAATGTATATCAAATTGTATAGTGAAATGTACAAACGTTGTGTGCAAATTGTGTAGTCAAATATATAAACATTGCAAATCGTATAGTGAATTATACAAACATTGTATGAATTGTATAGTAAAATATACAAATATTGCTCTAGTTATAATTATGAAATGTAATTACCAAAACTGTAACTATTTCAACTTATTAAGTTGCAAAACTCCTCTATTTACTAAGGATGGCAAATATTTAGGGAATGGCAATAGTATATAGTAACACCTTTTGTTTCTTCAAAAGTTATGTTTTACATGTTTTCGTTTTGAAGTTACGTAGACCATATATTTATCTGTTTATATTATGTTATATTTTTAAATCTCATAATTAATAAGTATTGATATTAAAATTTGAATAAATTTGAATTTGCACCGGGAATATCATTGGATTAGACAGTGACACCAACTTTTACTTATTTTAGCATAGTAAAACTTTTTGTGTCACATTATTATCCAAGTCCATAAGTTCATGAAACTGCAAGATTAGTGTAATTAAATATTAATAATGTTTACTTTTATTTATCAATTTGATAATAGCAAATACTATATTAAACCTTTTACATTTATTTCTTGCTTGACAGAATGAAATTTGAAATTGGATATTAAAGTAGCAAAATTGAGTGCAACAACAACATACTCCAGTGCCTCAAAAGGCTCCCGCTCATTGCGGGATGAGGGGGGTCAGATGTACGCAGCCTAACCCCTATGTTTAAAAACATAAAGCGGCTGTTTCCAGATGACCATGAGAAGCGTCGAAAGTTGCATTGACTAACTGCTACTTCACAAATGAAAAAAGCGCAGATAGTTTAAAGAGTCATTTTGCTTTATTCCATCATACTCCAAGGCCAAAAAATAATCAATCTTTGTCTCCATCTGAGATTGATGGAAATAGTAACAAAATTGAGTATAGTAAAAAAAATTATTATGCTTGATTAAATAAATCAAGTTTATTTGAAAACAAGTTGGAAAATTCACAAACTCAAAAATTCTTGAATATCTCGACACATTATTATTTTTTTGTGGAACTTATTCTAACCTCTGTTGACTTTATTAATATTATGACCATATACTATGCATATTTTATTATTTCGAAGTGACGTGATTAATTATTAATTTTATGTGTAATTAGTACTATGCATACATATTAATTTTATATTAAATAAGAAGTTATCGTCACAGTTCTTATCAAGAAATGATATTTTAATAGTTAAAAAAATAAACTTCAATAATCACTAGACGTAAATTCTCTATCAAAATTGAATTTAAATGAAGAATAATGTTCCATCAAAAAAAATACTAATTATTTTTATATCAAATAAGCAATTATTATCAATATCATCAACAAAATAACATTTCAATAATCACGAAAAAAATTCCATAATTACTAAGCTTAAATTTTCTTCCAAAATCGAATTAAAATTATGGATAATACTAATATTTTATACATAAAAAATATTATGATTTAATAAATTTTACTTTTATTTATGAATTTGTTCGTGCTTGAATGAATGGAATTTGAATTGGATATTACATAAGTAGCAAAATTGATTATGCTTGATAAAATAAATCGAGTTTATTTGAAAATAAGTAATATGCATATTTTTTTTGGAGGTGACGTGATCATTTATTAATTTTATAATTGACTTTATTTCTCGTGTAATTAGTACTACGCATACATATTGATTTTATATTAAATAAGAAATTTATCGACAAAGTTATTATAAATAAAACAATATTTTATTAGTCAAAAGACAAACTTCAATAATCATAAACGTAAATTTTTTGTCAAAACAGAATTTAAATGAAGGATAATGCTCCATACAAAAAATTACTAATTAATTTTATATCAAAAATAAGCGATTATTATCAATAAAATAATATTTCAGTAATTACTAAACGTAAATTTTCTTCCAAAATTGAATTAAAATTATGGATAATACTTTGTAAAAAAATATACTAATTAATTGTATACTAAATAAGCAATTACCGTAAAAATTATTATCAACAAAACGATATTTCAATAGTCTTAGATATAAGTTTCAGTAATTACTAAACGTTAATTTTTTTCCAAAAATGAATAAAAATTAAGGATAATATCTTTGAAAAAATTAGAAACAATTCATAAAAATTATTTTTTTTTTAAAAAAAAAAAGTGATAAAATTGAATTATTATTTTCTTTTAAAAAAATCATGAAATTATAAAAAGTACACCAAAGTTCCCCCTTCGCCCCTTCGCCCCTTCGCCCCCTCTGTCCTTTCCTTCTTCCTCTCTCATTTACTCCAAAAAGGGTCCTCCCTAT
>JAPFFP010000012.1:20181071-20194026 GCA_026153255.1 Solanum medicagineum
ATTATTATTTTCTTTTAAAAAAATCATGAAATTATAAAAAGTACACCAAAGTCCCCCCTTCGCCCCTTCGCCCCTTCGCCCCCTCTGTCCTTTTCTTCTTCCTCTCTCATTTACTCCAAAAAGGGTACTCCCTATATATACATATACTCTGTATCTATATATATCCTCTTTCTCTCTCTATATTTTTCTCTCTCTCTCTCTCTCTCTGCAACCAACAACTGCAAAATCCCCTTCTTCTCTTAACCAACAACTGTAAAAAGTTGTTCTTTTTTGTATACCCTTTAAGCTCCATGAGAAGAAGAGCTTGAAGCAAAAAAACAGAGCAAAGAGAAAAAAAAAATTAAGATTTGAGAAGGGGTGATGGGGAAGTATATAAGGAAGGGAAAAACCAAAAAAACTGGGGAAGTTGTTGCTGTTTTGGATGTGAGTTCATTTGGAGTTCTTACAAGGGCTAAAACCCTAGCTCTGCAGAAATCAACCTCAGGCGGCGGCGGCAGCGGCGGCGGAGGCGGTGGTAGCGGTGATGGTGGGTGTTATTTGCAGCTGAGGAGCAGGAGGCTTGAGAAACCCTTGTTGGGTTTTGAAAGGAAAAGACGAAAACACCCTTTGAAGGAATCGAATAGGAGTTTGAGGGTGAGGGAGATGAAGGGGCAATCTTGGAATTCTGGGGATGGTGAAGGTGAAGAGGAGAAAAAGGAAGAAACCCAGAATGAAGCTAACAACAATGGCAGCTGTGAAGGTGAAAACTTGCTGGAGGGGTGAGTTTTTCTGAGCTTTTTTGTGAATTTTTTACTTCATTTTTGTTAAATTTTCTTTATGTGATTGTTGGATTTACTAGTATGCATGTTACAGTTTTTCCTGTATTTGTGAGGATGATTAGCGAAATTGAACTTTTGGCTAGTCAATCAACTGAGCTACTGAGATTTCGTGTTAAAAAGAATTTCCCTTTTATACTTTTTTTTGGGTTGTTTTTGGGTTGGGAATTTACTTTTATAAAGGATCTCTTTTTAGTTCCATGTTTTGAAGGTTTATCTAGTTTAATCCTCTGGTTAAATGTTCATGGATTAATTATATAATTAAGAATTAAATGTAAAAATCAAAACTTTTTATTGCCTGATTACTGATTCTTTCTCTGGTGCTTAGTTTTAAAGATTGATTTTTTCCATTTTTTAAAATGTTTTTTCAAGAATGAAACCAGAATTTTATCATAAATTTTTGATAGAAAGTTATGTTTTTTCATGACTTGGAAAATGCACAAGGATAAATTATTGTCTTCTAGTAGTACTGGTTCACACGGAAGTTTTAGATGTCATGTCACTTTCCAAAAGATAACTTTTTTTCTTTTCTATTTGCTTTAAAGGAATTGCTTATGTGCTGCATTTGTCTGTTGTGTCACAATTAGACTGGTAGAGGAAGAGGATAATTGCTTATGTGTTGTCTGTGAAGTTATCGCGCTGGTCTTCGTTTGATCAAAGTTGAAATGTTAATTCTATCTTTGAAATGTCATTATCGTTATGTGTTCCGTTAAAAAGGAATGAAATCGCGGCCTTTCCCTGATTTCGTGAGCTGCTAGAATTCCCATTCTGTTTTTGTTCTGGTATTGTATTTTTTCCTCAACGTGTCTGAAATCGCATCGTAAATGAAGTATATGTATTGTCTTCTTGATGTCTCTGGTGAGTGGCGACTTCATTATGTTAAAGACAGAATTGGTGGTTTTATCTAAATTTGCAAGTAAATGAGAAGTCGTTCATTATACCGTCTTCTTTTGTACGGTTCTAGACCACAGCACCCTTATCATCGACACGTTTTCATTTGGCGGTGCTGATAATTTGTTCTTCATTATGACCAAATGACATTTGATTTGATTTGTTGAGTACATATGATATAAGTATATAAATGAACTCTTGACCACAGCGTCCTTATCATCAACACGTTTTCATTTGACAGTGCTGATAATTTGTTCTTCGTTATGACTAAACGGCGTTTGATTTGATTTGGTGAGTACATATGATATAAGGTATATAAATGAACTCATTTCTTGATTGTTCTACCCAACAAAAAGACAAGGTAGCTTTTTACTAATTGTGCTGCTATATATATTTGCTGTCCCACTGTACATCTATGTCATTAAAAATTCCATGGTGAAAATTGGTTGCTGTCTGCATTGTACATGTATATTGGCATCTTTCTGTTTAAATTTAAATAGTTGCAATCATTGTTGGGAGCATTACCATTGAAAATGAATGTGGGGTACCCTATATGATTGGAGCTTGGATAGATAAGAGGAACGAAGAGCCACTAAGTGAGTTCCTTTTATTACTTTTGTTTCTTTCTTTTAATTGAGCGTAGAGTAACGCTACGTACTATAGACTCTTGTGGTCCCGCAGAACGGAAAATTAGTTATCTTTGAGGTTCAGGTGAATCAGTTGATGTGATTAGCACTCACAAGAGGTTTTACACTTTCTTATAGGAGGAACACTAGGGAGGGCACACCATGCAATTTGATGAGGGACGCGGATAACATACAAACCTCCAGTTCCACTACAAGACCTAACAATGCTAGTGAAGCTAACGGTGGAGGGCCGCATTCACCGCAACTAGTTATCCCAACAGAGCAAGAATTGAGTCGTGTCTTTCGTACAAACGAGAAGCAGCAGCAGAAAGAATTCATGGAGAAGTAAGGATTTTCACGGCTCGCATATATCAACTAACAGATACATCCTCCTCTTCTTTTAATTGATCCTGTTTTGAAATGTCATGCAGGTACAACTTTGATGTGGTGAACGACAAGCCCCTCCCTGGACGTTATGAATGGGTGAAAATAGATGATTAGACATGGATGGAACTAGATTGGTAGATATGGACATATGGTATCAGCATCCCATGAGGACTTGTCTAGCATTTTCTTGTTTGATCTTTAGGCCTAGATACAAAGGTAGGAAAACAGCAAGGATTGCTAGTTAGTAGTCCTACTTGGTGATGGTCATATTTTGGTTCCAGTGACCCTTGTAAAGAATTTAGGACAGCAAAGTTCTAAGCTGTAGACTAGTGATCTGTAGCATAACAGAATGTGTGAATTTATTCAACAAACATAAGATCCTTTGTCTAACAGAAACATCATAGGGTGGTTGTTGTAGTCATACTGGCAATGTTAGTGATAGTGTCTTAGTCCCCCCCACGCCCCACCCCCTTAACCCAACCTTTGTTGTCCATATCAATGACAAATAAAATTTTGCTTCAAACTTTACCTTCTTGAAATAGTGTCTTTTCCTCTATCCTGTTGTAAGAAAAAGTATGGATGGATTTTGGATTGTTGCTCCACATATGAGACAATGTACCTTTCATAAACTCAACTTGCACCTAAGGGTGTGTATTTGAGAACTGTGAGATTTTATGTTGTCCTAGCTGATGGGACGGGATAGGTATTTTGTGGAACTAGTCGAGGTGGACAAAAGCCTAGTCAATGAAATGAGTTGAAAACTATGAGGTCTCAATTTGTCGAGTTGCGCTGAAGCTGACCTGAACATCACTAAGGATAATAAAGTCCTTGTTGGTCTTAAATGAAACCTTGCCCTTTTTCAGCTGGTAGTGAGAATGTGGTGGGGTTGGTTGTATGTTTGGTGGATATGTGTTGGAAGATTCTTTTCTTTGCCTGCTTATCATGTCTATCTGGTTTAACTTTTTCTGTATTAATGGAACAACACCTCCATATGATTGATTCCCAAATCTTGTTCACAAACCAAAGATAACTTCTTTTTTTCTTGGAAAAAGTTATGGAGATTAAAAAGGGGTAGTTTATGCACATGTATTTCCTGTTCATGTAAAATTCGAAAAGAAGTAGGCAACAATATTAATGCAAGTAGTGATGATTATTTTTACGGTTCGAATTTATAACTTATAAATCACACGAAGATAATTATATTGTTATTTTATCGGACCTAACGTAATTATAGAAATACCACAAGAATAACCTTCAACTACTCGCCTTTATAAATCTTTTTTTTAAACTATTATTTGATTCCCTAATAATGCTAAAGGAATTGACTTTACATTAAAATAAAAAGCAATACACCTTATAAGCAAATGACACACAATATGCTTTCTTCATTAATTCCAAGAAAAATCAGATTAAAGAGTTTATATGCAGCTTCTTGTGAAGAAAAAAATAATCAAAAGAAGCAACTTTCCTTTGTACTACAAATTGTCTCAATTCCAAAAGGTTTTTTAATTCATATAAATATTTTGAAACGACGGTCTTTCGAAAACAACTTATTTATCTCTATAAAGTAATGATAAAATTTACGCACATTTTAATCTCTTCACATCTCATTTGTGGAATTTAACTGAATATGTTATTGTTATTGTAATAATAGTTAAATTTAAAATTTTAAATCATTAATAAAATTAACTTAATGAAATATTAGTATATTTTTAATTAAATTTTTTTGAAAAAATGTATCAAATTAATAAAGGTCAAGTAAAATAAAAAATTGTAAAAGCACTTGAATGATGTTTTGAGGGGGAAAAAGTTGGGGCTTTTAAGGTTATAGTGGATTATTTATGTTAAATTCTTTAATGGCATCATCAATTATGAGAAATATTTCTTTAATAGCATTATCAATTTGGTGAAAATTTTCAATTTTCAATTCTCAATAACACTCTTTTGCTAGATTACAAATTTGGGACATTTCAATTAAAAGTGATTTATCTCATAATACTTAAGTGGGCATTGTTAACCAATGATTTTTTCTTGTTTAAAAATATTGTCTCCCACAATAAGTTTACTTTTTGACTGTTCCACACCTCCCTATCTTTTCATCCTTAATTATAAATTTTAGATTTAAATTTGGTAAATAAATTAAACTCACCTTTGCTATATGATATTTTATTCTTGAAAATAAAATTTAAAAGATATAAATATTTTAATAGAACTTTAAAATAAATATTGAACTCTAAATGATAAGTTTAGTATCAGCAAGTAATATTTAAGATATGATATATTGAACATAGAAATAATTTAAGAGTCAAAATTAATGTATTTTGAATTACTGAATTATGTAATATGATAAAAAGAATGAATTTTTGAAATTTTTGAGAATGAATGAAAAGAGCAGAAAATATGATAAATAAAAAAGTGTAATTAGACAATATTTCTATATATAACCTATTTATATTCTTTCTAATCCCCAATATTAATCTTTTGGTAAAATTGAATTTATTTCTAAGATTAAGTCCTTTATTAAATTCAAACATGCATTTAAGTGTGATAAAGAGGTCAAAAATTTTATTGTTAATCCTTGGAACATTCCTAGTTAATTAAATAGTGAGGCTAGAACTCACATAATTTAATGTGAAACATTTTTTTTTAACATAAGGTAAAACATTCTCACCTTTTAAAATTCATCACATTTTAGAATTATTTGGTTTTTTTCAATAGGAAGGGCCCACTTCCACAAAAGGACTTTGGAAGCTAACTGTAGAACAACAGTACTAAGGTCAGCCAATGTCTTATTTTCACTTTTTCCGAGGTGAAGACGTTGTTTTCGATAAACTTTCGATAAAAAAATTATGTATTTGACACAATTATAACACAACTATAAATTGATTAGTTTTGTATGCTTAAGTCTTGACAATCAACTTCTAATAACATCTCCTTACTAATGCGCTCTCGCTATCCAATTCACATATTTGAACTATCTTAGTCTCACTCCTCTCGTTTCGCTCATTATGAACGTTATGCTTAAGTGTTGACAATCAACTTCTAATAACGTCTCCTTACTAATGCATTCTCGCTATCCTATTCACATATTTGAACTATCTTAGTCTCACTCCATATAACTTCGTTCATAATCATATCTCTCTTAGTATGTTAATGTACACATTCATCTGAGCATCATCATCTTTGCTATGTTTATCTTTCGTATGTGGATATTCTTGACTTACCAACGATATTATATCCCATACAGTAAAGTGAATCTAATTATCAGCATTATATAAAACTTACCTTTAAATCTTAGTGATACATTTTTATCAACAAAGTATTCCAAAAGCGAATCTCTATTTCATCCATTCCTACCCTCCAAATTTTATTTTTATTTTACAAAAATGGTGTAAATACTTTTATATTTTTAGTGTGGATAAGTTAACAACCAAAAGAACCTGAACATATTTTCCATTTACAGACACAATTCAGTGTAACTTTCTTGAAATTTGCAATTGTAGATACACATGCCCTCTTACAAGATTATTATTTTTCCCCATTCTATTGTTAACAATAATTGTTTTTCAAGACTCGATAGAGTAAATATTTAATAAAAAGAATTATTATAAGATGTAAAATGGAGGTAAAATCATCAAAATTCTCCTCTTAATTAATATTTTCTCAAAAATTATATAAAATATAAAAAAATATACACGACAGATAATTTAAAACGAATGGAGTAATATTCTAAGTTTAAAAAAAAGAATGATTGCTTCTAGATGGTCTTTAATTTGGCCCCTCTTCACATAGAATGTTACTAGTCATTCTTCACATGGTGATGATTTCTTGGGACTCTTGTGGTCATACTTTGTGTTTTGGGGCCACTTGCAATAAGTTTCAAATCAAAATTAGCCTTGAGTCTAGCTTGGGACATATAAGAAATATGTACAACAAAAATAATATCATAGATAAAGTCTGAATCTTAAACTTAAAATAGAAAAGTTATTTTTGATGTACCTTTCGCTCACACAATGATACTGATGAGAAAGTGAACACTCGAACGCACTTAAAGTTTATTTTCTTCCTTTCAATACCAAAACTTAAGTAGAGTACTTCCCAACCCCAAAATTACAATTGGCACCAACAATTGAAGGATCTTTGCATATTGCTTGGATGACTTGCCTTGATAGTAATCAATTTTGTTATGTTTTTGAAGTAAATTTGTTGAGGAAGTGGTGCCCAAAGTGGTATTAATATTTGAAGAAGGATCAATTTCTCCCACATAGAATTCATCTAGCATTAATCTTGCTGCACTCCCATGTCCTGCTTCTTCAAACTCTTCACTTGCGTCCTTGCCTATAAAAATTGATTTGACATATGAAGCTGATATAAAATTTGAAGTTTATGCGTTTATATAATTGACTTTGAGTTAATATATGTATGATACTAATTAAGTTTACAATGAAATTTTTAATACATATATAAGGTGTAGACAAAAACTACTGACAGTGGCGAAGCCACCTTGTAATTAGGGGGTGCATCTGATCCTCCTTCGACGAAAGTTATACTATCTATATATGGTAAATTTTTTTATATTAATATATAATAAATATTGAACCCTCTTTCAGTTAGTTCATTAAAATTTTGAATCTCCTTAAAAAAATTCTGACTCCACAGTTATCGCTCTATATGAAATACTTTAATAAACATGAAAAAAGAAAAAGGAGAATTATATAATTTCAAATCACTTTGGGGGCAGATCACCTTTTACCAAATCCAAGGAGTAACGGAGATGTGTGAAAGTTGGTTCAAGCTAATTTTGCTCATAAGTGTAATAGTATACTTGTTTGATTGTGAAATTGATTGGTTGAACAAAGACAAAAGTCGACCATCGCGTGATCTTCTAATATAAATTATCGTGTGCCTATTAGGAGCTTTTCATGATCAGTGATTTATCGATGACAATTAATCTATACTCAAATTTGAGTTCAAGACTTCTAGTTAAGAATATATATATATATTAGTGGTGGGGTGGGGGTAGGGGTCTTGGGTGTACCTGCTGCTGTCAACAAGACTTCTTCACCACCAGGATGATCATTTAGGAAGTTTGTCACATTGTATGCCTGCATATATTAAAATACTTTATGTAATTTTGAATATAAATTAGTATCGATGATAAATTCTATGATCATATCATAATTTTTCTCAATGACTTGATCATAGTTGACTTCCATAAATACAATTAATCCATATACTTTAAGATCATAAAAAGTATATAAGTAAATTGAACTCGGGTAGTTCTTTTTTGCGACAAAATGAAATTTTTCATCAGATTCAAGAGAAAATTCTTGTGATCTACCAATCATGAATTCAGATCATCGAATTAGCATAGATAATACAATTCTCCCCATCACCTCATATAAATACGAAATATTTTACGCATAGAAATTTTTCAACACATACCTTAGCATTTATGATAATCCAACAATCTCTAGGATTATTATGCAAAGAAACTTCATAATATGTTTTCAAAACTTTATTATTAGCTCCCATAAATCCTTTTCTTTTTTTCCCTCAAGTTTCCTAATGTTATTTCATCAATCAATATATAGAAACAACAACACAAACTATGGCATAATTATTGTTCAAATAAACAATTATTTTTTTGTGTACCATGAAAGTGATATTTCCATTTATTTTAATGTTCTATCGTATTCAAGTGATGATTATTATTTTGTCATAATGCATGGACCAGAAAAAGGTGATGTGTAATGTGGTCAATTAAATTAAAAAAAACAAATTTTGAATATTAAATTTATCCTCTATTTAGCTAAATTAATAGTTGGTATATACAAACTTAGATGCTATATATTTTTGGGTATATTATTAAGTGGTTTGCATATCACTATCTTGTTAATATAATATATGAAGTTTTATATTTTTTTTATGACATGAATTTAAATATAGTTGGACTTAAAAGTGGATAATAGACGTCAAATGAGAAATCAAGAAAATTGTTATGAGTTATTGATTCAAACTCTTGTACGAAGTCATCTTTGTTAATGAGTGAAATATGAGACTTTTCGAAGCGAATTTAAATATAGTCAAACTCAAAAGCAACTCAGATACCAAATGAGAAACAAAAAGAAAATGTTATGAGTCGTGATTGGAACCCTACTAAGAAGTTATCTTTATTAAAGAGTTCTCTATCTTTCAATATGAAACATTTCGATGTAAATTTAAATATTGTCAAGCTCTAAAGAGGATAACAAACATCAAATGAGAAATAAAAAAAATTGTTATGAGTCCTTGATTCGAATCCCCACTATGAACTTATCTTTGTTAGAGAATAATTTATCTTTCAAGATGATACTTTCAAAGTGGTAACGGACACCAAATGAAATTTTCTTAAAAAGTGTTACGAGTCACTAATTCAAATCCTTGAATAGATTCATTTTTGTTAGAAAGCGCTTTACATTTTCAATATGAAGCTTTCCTAAGTTAATTTAAACATAGTTGAGCTCGAATGCAGGTGACAATCACTGAACGAGAAATCAAAAATATTTTCATGAGTCATTGATTTGAATCCTTGATATGAATTCATCTTTGTTAACCTTTTTCTATGTGAAAAACATTTTGATGAAAATTTAAATATAATCAGACTTCAAAATGAATAACAAATCGACACCATATGAGAAACCTAAAGAATTAGTATGACCGATTCAATGTAAAACTTTTCAATAATGAACCAATACAATTTTTAGTCGGGCTCCAAAGCAGGTAATGGTCCGAAAGAAATTGGTATGACCCATGGATCTCATCTAACTCAGATGTCTAATGGGCCAGAAACCCCAAAAAAAGCCCAAACAACATAAAACCCATTCACGGCCCATTTAGCTCCCCTCAAAAACCCTAGCTTCCTTCTCCATTTCTTCACAAAGCAGCACACCCAGGGTTAGCAGAGCACTCTGTGTCTGTGTGAGAGAGAGGAGAGAGAAAATGGTGTCTGGTTCAGGGATCAGCGCAAGGAGGATAGTGGTGGATGCCCGCCACCATATGCTTGGAAGGTTATCTTCAATTTTGGCGAAAGAGCTTCTCAATGGACAGAGAGTTGTTGTTGTTAGATGTGAAGAGATTTGTCTTTCCGGTGGACTTGTTCGCCAGAAGATGAAGTATCTCAGATTCCTTCGTAAGAGAATGAATACAAAGCCCTCTCATGGTCCTATCCATTTTCGTGCTCCTTCTAAGATCCTTTGGCGTACAATCCGCGGGTATGATTTAGTTATCTCAGCCTTCTTGTTGATTTTGGTTTTAATATAGTTGTTGAACTACATGTTTTTGCGTTTTATAGTGATTTGTATGCTACTGGTTGTTAGGAAATATCATTTCTGTGGGAATGTTAAGTATCTATTGTGTCTGGGAACCTTGAATTATTGTTAAAGGTGTGATTTTGGGTATTAGCATGAAGCTGGTGCCAAAAGAGGCATAATAGATTGTTGCGAATGATCATTTCGGGGGCAATGTGTAAGTATTTCTCGTGTCCGGGAGCTGTGCATTTATGTAAAAGGTGTGATTTTGAATATTAGTGTGAAGCTGGTGCTGAAAAGAAGCATAATAGATTGGTACAAATGATCACTTTGGGGGCAATGTTTAAGTGTCTCTCGTGTTCGAGAACCTTGAAAAGAATGATGGTGGTGGTGCCAAAAAGAAGCATATTAGATATAGTGGATTCCCAGCTAGCTAGTTTGGAATACTGGCATTGTGCAGTTGTATATATATACACGCACGATTTTTATTATGTGCATAATGCTATTTCAAGAAGTATAAATTGGTTTTGTTAGATACTGCCTTGGCAAGAGCTACTGCGCCAGATCCTGTCAATTTTATTGGGATGGACCAGGTGCCAAAAGAAGTGTAATAGATTATTAACACCTTACTGACCTGAAATGGTTTTGAGTTAAGGCATAGCTGTTGTAGTTGTTGATATATTATTTACATGGATAGTGTTGTAGTATTTGACTTCTGTTTAAGGGGACTAGTTCCAGCACTAACTTTAATTCTAATGCGTCTGCTATTACCATTCTCAATTAAAAAAAAAAAAGAGATAGCATGAAGGATGCTTACTAACTTTTACCAAATTTACTATTATCTGCCTCAATGTCCATTGATTTTAGTGGGTATGGCTGCTGGGTTTCAAAATGCTACAAGTTGTATAGATGGCCTTACATATTTGTTTGAATGTTAATAAAGATTTTTAACTTGTGGATTGAACCTGGACGAGCATTTACAGGTGTGTGTTGCATTTAGTATGCACGCATGTTTGCAATGTTTATATCATATCATTTTTAGTTACACAAGCCACTTGCTCACTCTCATATTCTCTTTTTATTTTCCTTTTTGATTGATGAGTGTTTATAGTTGATTTGTCCATTTCGAAATTAGAACTATTATGAATTGTTTCTGTGTTCAAAATATTTAATGGCTGTGGTAGTTATTTCATACCCTTGCCGTGTAACTGTTTTTTGTCTGACTATGTCTGTTTATTTCACCTTAGGATGATTCCCCACAAGACCAAGCGTGGAGCAGCTGCACTTGCCCGCTTGAAGGTTTATGAAGGTGTCCCACCACCATATGACAAGATTAAGAGGATGGTCATTCCCGATGCCCTAAAGTGAGTTGAAGCTGCAGATATAATTAATTTCTTAGTATCATTGTTCTTGTAAAACTGAAACTTTTATATTTTATTATTAGGGTATTGAGACTCCAAGCAGGACACAAGTACTGTCTCTTGGGCAAGCTTTCTTCAGAGGTTGGATGGAACCATTATGATACAATCAAGGTAGGTTTCTTCATATTTGCCTTGTTCATACTCATCCGGTGAAGTAACATGTGATAATTGCGACATATTTTTAGTTGAATTTTAATTTGTTTCCTGTGCTCAGCATCATTTGGCATTCCCTGTTTATGTATATAGCATCTTATTCTTGTAACTATGAGCGCAATAGCTTTAAAAGTTGTTCCACTGTTTCTGCACTTGGTGTATGTCAAGCTCTCCAGCTTACATGCTTGTAGTGTGCGGCACATGCTTCAAACAGTTGCTTACTTACCCCTCGAAACCATGACTACCACAGGAACTCGAGAACAAGAGGAAGGAGAGAGCTCAGGTAGCATACGAGAGGAGAAAGCAGTTGGCAAAACTTAGAGTTAAGGCTGAGAAAGCTGCCGAGGAGAAACTTGGACCTCAACTCGCCGTTATTGCTCCAATCAAGTATTGAATTGGGACATAGTTATTTGAAGTACAATTTTGTTGGAGACTGATAATTCATCTTAATCTCACCTTCTAGTTACATTGTCCTCCTGAGTGGTTTATTTTCAGTTTTTAGCAGTGTTTGAGAAGACTCTTTTTATCTTTCATTGTTTATGGTGATGAAATCAAAACTCATGTTTTTAGTGATACACATATGTTATCTCCTCTACCTCTTTTGTTCTCTGGAGTCTATTCTTTGGGCCAACTATAACCTTCAAAACTCGGGGATGATGGGCTCGCTCTTATTGCTCAGTCGAGGCCTTGTATTCTGTCAACACTCTATGCTCACTTGTAGAGCGACTCCCAACGAGGACGTTGAGCCTATTTAAGTAATCAAGCTAGATTCTTATCAGAGTAAATTTTTCCCCAAGAAGTTTAAGTTGTTGATTGTGATTTTAAACTGAAAGGGATTAGAGAAGAATAAGCTGATTAAAACTGTTAGCCCTTTATATTTTATTTTTGTTCGTTTATACTTTTGAGCAAATCTTTAATTTTTTTTTAAGTTTCTAAACATTAATATTCCTTCATTTTCCTTTTATATTTCCATTTAAATTATCAATCATAGACAATCAGTAGAAATTCCAAGATTCTAAAAATATTCTAATCAACAATACTTGAGAAAAATAACTTAAAAAAATGATAAAATGAAATAAAAATGGAAGCCAACATTTCAAAACAGATTTTCCAAATCATATCAATTATTTTCTTCCAGAAAAAAAATTCTTTATTTAGCCATATTTATTTATTTATTTATTTTCCTTCCAATTTAATCTCTATATAGACTTGTATTACAGTGGGACTTTCTCTATATATAGTTGTATTTTTATTTTTTTTGTATAATGTTGTAATTTTTTTTGTATAGTTCTAATAGGTTTTGAGCTGAGGGTTCTGGGAAACAGCCTCTCTACTTCTTTGAGGTAGCGGTAAGGTCTGCGTACAATCTACCC